>JAQZBX010042245.1:0-22077 GCA_029593785.1 Cabassous unicinctus | reverse complement strand
TTTTTTTTTGCTCGTTGTCTGCTCCTTGTCTGCTCATTGTTTGTTTGTTTGTCTTCTTTAGGAGGCACCCGGAAACAAACCTGGGACCTCCCATGTGGGAAGAGGGTGCTCAACTGCTTGAGCCACATCTGCTTCCCTGGTTTATATCTCTTCGACCACGGTGGGGAGGGCTCTGTTTCTCTCAAGGCTTGGCAGGGCATATCTGGGTGGTAGACTGATGGGAGAAGTTTCATTGCTAACTTTGGGGACATGAAACTTAGCAAGTAGAGAGAAACAAGCAATTGAAACTGGGACTTACTTGAGGATCCTGTGTAAATGAACAATGTTTCTCAGGGCAGTTTTCCATTTCTCTTCTTCAAGGCCTCAAGTTGATGCAAGGGAATGTGATAACATTGCCCCCTACTGTTACTTTGGATTGCTAATATGAGTGACTTCTGGTTTGATGATACTGATGTGTATTTTCAATTTCCAAGAAAGGCTTGCTTGAGCCGGAGAAGAAAGGAAATCATATGTACAATATAAGGCATGATTTTATTCTATCAAGTTCTCTTTATAATTAAATTTTGTTGTGCAGTAGTATTAAATTGCATTGCAATTGGTTATAATATTTCAGAGGAATTGATAAAGGCAAAGATTATACCAAAATTAATGAATTAATATATTTATTTGTTTCTAAGAGGTTACTTGATTTCTTCTAGTTCCTAGAACTACATTGCTTTCCTTGAGAGTTAAAGTGCAGCCAGTGTTTGATGGGTTGTGGCTCTTTCATTTACAGCAGAACTGCTCTGATTTCAAGAACAATAAATGAGCTGTGAATGCTGGTCCTTCACAAATCATTTTTGGCCAGCACCATTTTCTGTGACTATCACTGTCTGTGAAATGACTTATCTCAGAACTTCTTGAATTGCTAACTCTTTCTTCCTTTTTTATAAGTCCATTTGTATATGTCTCCAAAATAGGTGACACCACATAGCAGGGGGCTTTGAATCTATACCAAGGGCTTTAGACTTTATTCTGTGGGCAACAGTTTGCCAATTAAGATATTCAGGCAAAGGATGGCTTTAGAAAGATGGCATCTTCAGCTTTGTATTGAGTGAACTGGGATGAAAGAGCTTGGAAGGAAGGAAGACATTAGCAGAATCATATAATAATACAGCCAACTGTACCTCCAAAATGCATCCCAATTCATCACTAGCTTTTCCCTATTTACCCTGTGTGGCAGTTTGAAGCATTTGTGGACCCCAGAAAATGATGTCCTTAGGGATAATCCATTCTTGTGCATATCAACTTTTTGTAGGCGGGACTTTTGATTACATCACTTGAGTTAAGGGCCTTTCATTAGATTTCATGACCCAGGATGGATCTTAATCCCATTCCTGGAGTTCTTTATAAACAGAGGAATAAAATGCTGCAGATACAGGAAAAAAGCTGCATAGAGAGGAACCCAGAAGCTAAGAGAGAAGTCCCTGGGAGCCAGAGAACACAGAAGCTGAGAGGAGCCACTTTAACCAGAAGCTGAAAGCAAGGAGGCCCATAGGAGAGGGGAAAGACAAGCAGATGCTGCCATGTGCTTGATTGCCCACAGGTATAGCCCAGGGAGAAAGCATCTCCTGATGATGCCTTGATTTGGATGCTTATATTGCCTTAGAACTGTAAGCTTATAAGTTAATAAATCCTCATTGTAAAAGCCAATCCATTTCTGGTATATTGCTCTCAGCAGCTTTTAGCACACTAAAATACCCTGCCTCAACCCTAGTTCAAGGCACTGTCATCTGTCACCTGGATCACCACAATATCTTCCTCAGTGATATCCCTACAACCTATCTTGCTCCTCTACAATCCATGATTCCAACAGCAGCCTAAGTAACCTTTAAAAAAATTGAGACAATTAGAATATGTCACTACTTACTTAAAACCCACTGTGACTTTCCATCACACACAAAATGAAATCCAAACTCCTGTCATGGTGTATGAGGTGCCACAGGGTTTGGTCCCTGTCTGCTTCTTAGACCTACACTCTCAGCCCTACTCACTGGGCTCCAACTGGCTGGCCTCATTTCCTTGAACGAGCCAAGTTTAGTCTTACCTCAGGTGCCTGGGCCTTTGCTCTTGAGACTGCCACTGCCTGGAACATGCTGTTCCCAGAATTTCATGTGGTTGGCTCCTTGCCTCAGCTCCAATACTTCCTCAGAGAGTCATTTCCCAACCTTCAGTGTGACAATCTCCTCTCCCCCTCCTAGGCCAAGATATTCTTTTCATATCATCTTGTTCTATTTTATTCATAGCCCATATCACTATTTGAAATTATCTTGCTTGTTTATTATTTACTTGCATAAGGTCCGTGTTTTTGCCTAGAATAGAACTTTTCCACCTTGCTCACCTTTGAGTCCATAATGCAGAGAGCTACAGCTTAGTGCTGCACCTGGCACATTGTAAGTATTCAGTAATTATTTTTTGTATAGATGTATCTGAGTAAAGGCAAAGAATATGGTGGAGCAAATGAAGTGGAAAAGAAGAGATATCTGAAAGCAATATAGCATAGATAAATTAGCTAGATTTGGTGATTGGATATTGGAAGACAATGGATAGAAATGAATCAGATGATGGGTTTTCACTTGGGTAGTAGAGAGAGATCAGTGATGGCTACACACAAGGAAAGACAATTTGGTGGAATAAACAGGATGGGAATGGTCAACAGAGTTTTGGCTTTGGACTTGAGAGTGAGGTGCTAGTAGGCCCATGTGAAGATGTCCAGCAGGTATCTGGAAGGTGGGAAAGAGGTGAAGGCCAAACATTTAGATTTTGGAGTCATTTGCATAGAGATGATAGTCTACTGAAACTGAATTAGGTCAAAAAGGGGGAGTATGGAAGGAATAAAGAAGATAACTTTAAAAGCATGCCAATTTTATTCAAAATATCCTTGTGTACAAGGAACCATTCTGGGACAGGTAACACATAACAAATGAAGAGCAAGGGCTAGAGCTTCATGGGACCAGGGAACATGACACTGACAATTTACTAAGGAGAAAGTGTGAAATCCAAACAAGGAACATTATGACACTTCCATATGGTGCCTTGGACCTGCCCAATACATCTCTCAGAAGGATACTCTGCACCCCCAAATGAGATTCCTGTGACTGTTCTGCTTCTCTCCCTTCAGATTTGCTAAGGGGTCCACTGTAAGGATTGGCCTTATGGTACTGACATGGTTCAGCGTTCTTAAGGAGCTAATAATCTAAAACAGCACATTTTGGGGAAAGATATATATAAAAAAAGATACCAAGCAATGTATAACTAATAGCAAAAGCTAAATTTGTGGAGGACTTAGTAAGTCCTCACTAGGTTAGGTGATGAACTAAGCATACAACATGCACTGTCTTATATAGTTCTCACAAAAATCTATGAGGGAGGTACAATTATTATCCCTATTTTATGAATGAGAAAACTGTGGCTCAGAGAGATGAAGTAATTTTACCAGCTGGTAAATGATAGAACTGGGAATCAGTCCCAGAACTAGGAATTTGCCTAATCTCAAAGCCCATACTATTAGCCATTATGCTCCACTGTTTCCCTGCTTAGGAAATCATCATTTTTTGTACTTAAATTTTATTCAAGTATTTAATCTTTAGGTTTCTTTCCCCTTTTTCCCCAAAGTTGTAAATATTAGGTCGCTAAGTGTAGCAGTTTGATATTATTTATGAATTCCAAAAATAGATACTGGGTTATGTTTGTAAACTGTTCTGTCTGAGGTTTCAGTTTTACTTGATTAAATTATGATTAGGGCTTTGATTGGGCCATGTCAGTAGGGCATTGAGTCCCTGCCCGTTGGTGGGTGGGGACTCATAGATAAAAGATATCTGGCAAAGAACAGAGTTGGGAGTTTTTTGGATGCTGGAATCCCGGGAAGTAGGCACACAGGAGAAGAACACAGAGGAATAGAGATGGCTCCTTAGACATGGCAGAGGCCCCAGGAAGAGAGACGAGCCATTGGCCTGATTGTTCACAGCTGGCCTTGTGAAGGGAGCAGAGCAGCTGTGCCTGGAGAAAATCAAGCCCCTGGGAGAGAGGCAAAGCCTAGAGTGCCTCATAGTCTACAGCTGACCTTGTGGAGAAAATGGAGCAGTTGAGCAAGGAGAGGAATGAGCCCTGGGAAAGAGATGAGACTCATCCCAGCTTACAGCTGATATTGGAAGAAGCTGGGACTGCAGAGCCTTAAGAGGAAGTGGAAGGCTGAATGTCGACAGCCATCTTGCTCCGAAACGTGACAACAGACTTTGGTGAGGGAACTAACTTACGCTTTATGGCCTGGTAACTGTAAGCTTCTACCCCAAATAAATACCCTTTATTAAAGCCAGCAGATTTCTGGTATTTTGCATCAGCACCCCTTTGGCTGACTAATACACTAAGTCAGGCAACATTGTTTGTAGTACCAAAGGTGACCAAAATCATTCACAAGGTTGTCCTTTTGTACTGAACAAAAGTAGCTATTATTCTTTTATTAAATCTACACTGTGTTACACAATTGCCTTAAATAACTGCTATTGCTTACAGAAAGTCAACTTCCCCAAACTCTCTGGATATCTTTAATACAGGGCTCTCCAGGTATGTGGAAAAAAAGTAGTATTTTGAATCCTCCTCCACCTTTCATTTTCCAGTCTTCAACTATAGGCAAACCCCATTTAGTGTGAGATACCTGTTCCTGGAAATGACCATGTCAGGCAAATCTGCTATATGTGATTGTTACAGCATGATACCTTGGGGATGTGTTAGCGATGTCAAACTTTGGCAATTGTCCTTCTATTCTCTTCAAGTCTCCTGGAGTTGTGACATGCTTCTGGTTGTAAATTTCTTCTATTTATAGGTCATACTGTTTGTCAAGGTTATGGGCTGCAGCAAGACTTCCCAAACATTTTGAAGTTACCTTTCGAAATGTCAAAGGATATCTACCAGGTAATAATTGTCTGCTGATGTGAGTTTCTTAGACTATCTTCTTGGAGGCCTTTGAAACTATTGCAGCGAGGTCTGCTTACTACATCCAGCATCTTCCTTTATCTTTTGTAGAATCCCTAGCACTATTGTTTGCACACCTTTTGGCAGCCATCTTGAACCAAAGTTTTTACCAGCTCACAAGTAATGGCAGAAATAGGGAGGGATGTGATGGAGTAAATGAACAGATTAGAAAGGGACACTCAAATGTCTCTTAGACCTCTTTGGCTGAGAACCAAATATAAATTAGCTGCATTGTCTAGTATCATAATGGTTTTACATTTATATCCATATATAAAATATTTCTGAGATCTTCAGCACTGGAATGAATCAGCCCTGAATGGAACAATCCTAAATGAATTCTAAATAAATGCCTCTCTGACTTCATACCCAGTAAATGTGGAATGATGCAAGATGGCATTTTCTTTGGTCCATCAAATTTAATTTATTAATGGGCACTTTGTGCTAGGCATGATGTTACTTAGAGTTACAAAAATTACTTCATCTTTGGTTAGCTCCATTTCTCAAAGAACTTTTCCTAGTTTTCTTAACAATAATAATCACTTTCTTTTACACCTCAGTTGTCTCCAATTTGGATATAGAGTGGATGCTTTCCTTTGTGTTGTCCTACTGGATTATAAGCTAGTTGACGCTAAGCCTTGTGTCTGATTCATATTGCATCCTCTACAATGCCTAACATAGTTCTTTGTACAAGTAGTACTCAAATATTTGAGTAAATGAATAATAAATGTAGAAGGGACTCACCCAAGACAGCTTACAAAAGGAATGATGATGGACAACATCCATCCCAGGAAGTGGAGAGTGTCTGCAACTGCAAGCAATACAGTTCCATCCACCTGCCCCATGGGATCTAAGCCCTCTCTCAGTAGGAGACAGAGTGGGCATCACCATCCCCAAATCCTCAAGACTGAGGAATGAACAAACATAAGGGTGGAAAGCAACTATAGACTAAATCATAGACTTATGATTATTCTAGCAATGGAAGAACTTGTATCATGGATATAAAGACATGGCCACCAGAGTTTCTGAGGAGTGGGAGAGGGAAGAATAGGTGCAATATGGGGGCATTCTTTGGGACATTGGAATTGTCCTGCAAGTCATTGCAATGACAGATACAGGCCATTATGTATTTTGTCAAACCTATAAAATTGTGTGGGGCAAAGTGTGAACTATAATGTAAACTATAGTCCTTGGCTAGTACAATGCTTTAATATGTGTTCATCAGTTGTAACAAATGTACCACAATAATGAATGATGTTGTTAATGTGGGAAAGTGTGGGAGGTATATGGGAATTCCCTATATTTTTGATGTAACATTTATATAATCTAAAGCTTCTTTAAAAAGAAAAATAAAAAATATTAAAAAAAAAAAAGAAATGTAGAAGGAAAGAGAGATTTTAAAGGAGCTCAAAGCTCCTTTTGTTGACCTGCAACATCTTAGCTGTAATTACTAAGAGATGTATGTATGCACACAGATGTATGTATGCATGTAACTACTTTCAAGATTTCAGCTAAATATATGAAAAAGTCAAGAGGTTGGTCAGGAGACATCAGGTTGAATCCAGTTTCTATCATATGCATAAATCTTCTTTTGTGTCACTTCATAGGCATTCTTTTTCCTGATGAATGGCAACAGGATTTATCAGTAATATATACAACACTGACTCCATACCAAATGATTGTCTGGTGTCTTTGGCAGCAATTGAAACTGCACATTGCACACCAGCCTGTCATTTTGGGAGACCCTAGGGTAATTGTGAGATGTGCTCATGGCTCATTGTCTGTAAGGATAGCATGCAATTTCCTTGGCAGAGGCTGTGTAAACCTGCATTATACAGCAAAAGGGTGATGCTTCCCTAGCTCACATTTGAATTGTGTGCCATCATATGTGTATGCTTAGGTCAATAATTACCAGATCTTCCAACCCCCCACAACCCATTTTTTTGAAGAGGGTGCAGAGTAACTAATTCATAAAAAGGCTGGATTGGAGTTGCCTGGTACTTAGCCAAAATATTTTTTTTAATAAATCATATTTTCAACATGTAAACACTTAAAAAAAACAAACAAAACAACACTAGGATTTTATTGTTCTGAGGGTGCTTCTTATCCCAAGAACAAATTCTTATTTCTACAAGTTTTTAAATCCTAGAACATAAAGATATAAATCTATATAGTCATTCTTTTGGATTGATGAAGGAGCCAGTACTCTGATGCTGTGTTCACAAACATTTCTTTTTCATCCATATTTGGAATCCCTCATTCATTCTCCCATTTGGAAGCAACATTTCAGGAATAAAGAAAATTAGAAATATCCCATGAGATGAGACTCGATATAAATAGCTAAGATTTCTGTCTTTGACCATTGTCCAATTGGCAGTTTGTTTACTCATTCATTTATTCATTCATTCACTTGTTCATTCTAACATTCTTATCACAAATACTTATGGAGTGATTGTGTCAGACACAGAGCTAGGATTGGGGATACAATAGTGATCTATGGTAGGAATTTGTAGTTGTTCCATGTAATGCCAAACCCAAATGAATACTAAGGATATTTAATAAAAGGTCTGAATAAGCTTGGTGTTGTAAAAAGTGGGCTTTGGGATCAACAAGGCTTGTGATCTGTACTAGGTATTTATCTACCTCCTGGAGGCTCTTTTATTTTTCCAATAATGCCAACACTTTAGAATTGTTGTAAGAATTTAAAGGAAAAATGCATGTGAAATTATCTGGTAGTTTGGGTCAGTTGTATTTGTTAATTTTATTTATTTGTCCACAGGCAACATGGATCTTTTAAGAAACTGGTTTCAGTGAAATTTTAAAACTGAAAACGCTGTGACCACATAGTCTTCCAGGGGTGTTCCTTTTAATGGTCTTTCTGTTTTTTCCATTCCAGTTTGACACTACATCGAATACTTGAATGACCTCTTTGCTGTGATAGGTTAAGAAAGGCTGGTTTTGGGAGTCAGTTGATTTGTCTTGAACCTGATCAAATGAAAAGGTCCCTGCCACTATGTAGAACTCAATGTTTTGAGAAATAAACTGGACTCAACTATCATAGTCATAATCAACAGCTCCTTCTGACACGACAGCTTCTTAACATATTATTTCCTTGCCATTCCGAGGATATCACTCATTTATTGGGCCCGTTTCAGATGCCAGACCCTGTGATTCTTGCTGGGGGATACCAAGATGAATGAAAATGATCCTGCCCCATGGATTTCTTACAATTAACTCAAAAAACAAGGTAAAAAAGTACTCTGATACCATGTGATATTCAGAGACTTCCTGTAATTCCCAGCTTTGACTTCCCAAGTTCTCTAATAAAACAATTCAATCTTGCACCTTGAGTTAAGTCTTCCCATTTGTTATTTGGTTTTTGCCCCTCTTTCTTCCTGATATTCTGCATCTGCAGATGCCACTGGTAAGATTTATTTCAACTTACCGGTATGACATTTTTTGATTTAGTTGTAAAAAATGCCATCTACAAACAATTGCTACACCAAAGTGTGCTGAATCACTGTAAAATGAAGTGAGATATTTTGAATGAGCCAACCTGTTCATTCATATTGCTACATTCATCATCCTTTGAAAGGTGTAGCTAGTTTCTAAGGCAGGAGCATGTGCTTTTAAATGAACTAATTATCAATATTCAAGGGCAAATGTGCTTAGAGTTCTCAGGATCCCTTTCCTCTTTCCTAGCCACCCTCCTCCCAGGAGGAAGAAGCAGGCTTTCAGAAAGGGGACCAGTACATCAGCAGCAGGAATCAATAATGTGGTACCATTCCATCCACTCAGTCACACAGACCCATGGGGTATGAGCAGAAAGTAGAGGATGAGGAACAGAGGAGGTGATGGAGCCGAGCATAAATACAAGAATATTGCCCATTACTTATTGAACATTTGCTATGTGCCAGTCACTTTAGGAGCATTATCTCTTACTCTTGATATCAATCTTGCAAAGTGGATATTTTTATTGCTCATATATACCCGAGGAGAATATCCTAATAGAGGTAAAGTGATTTGCCCAAGTCAGACAGCTGGTAGGCACTCTTTCAATCCCTGCTCTGCGAGATTCTAAAATCTGCTCCTTTTCATTATAACCAGGATTTTCAAACTCTGCTTCCTGGAAGTTGCTTCAGGGCTTCAACACATTCCATTTAAAATATAGGAATATAGGAAACTTCAAAAAAAAAAGTACTCTAGGGATCACTGACATATTATTGCAACTTCTGACTAGTTATCATTTTAATAAATAAATGTTATAGATTTAAGTTTACCACCTAAATTCTGATTGATACTGCTTTTATCTAGTGCATCTTTTGTCATTTGCAAAATGGGTTTCCTAGCAAGGAAAATAACATTGATATTTGATATTTCCTGGCCTACAAATTACATTGCTCCTTTGCAGAGATACATTATATAATACACAGCAAACATTATAAGGACTCTACCAACATGTATAACACAACGTTTGTAACAAGCATCATACAGTGAATCACAAAATGTAGGTACCCAGGCTGCTAGGTGAAGGACTGTAGGTAGTAGGCAAGGGTAAACTCTTTTTCTTTTTCTTCCTTTCTTTCCTTTTTTTAAAAGCTAGTCTTAAAATAGTGCATGTATATCTTCGGGCCACAAATTGATAGCTGAGTAGCTATATTCTATTTTTTTCCCTCCATTTTAAGAGACAGCGCTATTTCTGTTGGTTAGATTTCATGCTAACGAGATTACAGTTTCAAAACACAGATGTACAAGTTGGCTTTACCTGACTTCATGGCCGAATTGTGCACTCTTAACTTTGACTACTTGTTCTAGAAAAGCTTCCTTGTTTCTAAGAGAAAACTGAAAGGTGACTGCACATTCATATCTACTACAGAAATGTATGAACCTCCCCACCCCATATAAAAAACCTAGACCCTACTAATAAAGCCAGTGAGGTTGCCTTTGTACCTGAAGAGCAGTTCTTTCGTTTCAGATCAGCATACAATTTGTTAAAAGCTCAGATCTCAAAATGTTGGTTCACTTGGAAGAACTTTACTCTGCAGACTTCTTCTTACCACGGTGATACTAACGGTTTTTACTAAGATTTGTATTTTACAAGAGTAGAGTTTAAGAGTATCTTTTGGATGAGACAGTGAGAGAAATGTCTAGAGTGAACATTTGCTATTTACCTCAAAATGAGGTGCTTTAGCTGGATCTGAGGCTGGATTGATGACCTCAAAGTGTCTCCTCTTCCAACTTCAAGTCTAATCCAAAATTTTCCTTGTCAAGTTTTATGGTAACAAGAAAGATTGCTATTTGCAGCCTTCTTCCTCTGTTTGCTTTTTACACATCATATTACTTCCTAGCATCTCTGATGATTTGGCAGCTGTATTTTATCTTTATTTGGTCATTGATCACAGTACCTCTATAAGGGGACACAGTTTTGTTTTATAAATAAGGAAGTAGGGGCCACCTGAGGTTAAGTGGTTTGTTCAAATCTTATGTGAACTGTGTAAGGCCAGAAGCTGAATACAGCATTTGACACCTTTTGGCAAGTATATGGCAGTGCTCAAGAATCTAGGACTTGTAAATCTATTTCTCCAGTGATATGATTTTGAGTGTGTTTGTATGTGAGGTCACAGATTGTATTGAATTAAGTTTTGTATCTCAAGGACCTATTGGTTTGCTGGGCACAACATAGGTACTTAATAAATCACTGCTGAATCAATGAGATAGTACTAGAAATATAACCTTGTCTGTGTTAACTTATGAACCCCCAATTTGGACACATTCTTGGTCTTAATCTGTGTTCCTGTGGGTGTGAACCCATTGTCAATAGGATCTCTTGAGGATGTTATTTTTAGTTACAGTGTGGACCACCTGAATGAGGTTGAGTCTTAATCTGGATTAGTGGAATCTTTCATAAGCAGAAGAAATTCAGAAGTTGTGAGGGGAAACCATAGGAAGGAGCTGAAGCCAGAAGTCAATGCAACCCAGAAGCAAAAGGAGTGGACATCACTGTGTGATAGGAAAGCCAAAGAACCCAGGCATTGCTGGGCAGCCAGAATGCTACCGACCCAGGGAGGAAGCAAGCCTTCTGATCTCTGAAACTGTGAACCCATAAATCCCCACTGTTTAAGCTAATCCATTCTGTAGTATTTGCCATAGCTGCCTGGGCACTAAGACATTGTTTGAAGAATATAGTGATATTTTCATTTTTAATGATGGGAATACTGGTTATTCTCAGTTTACCATTCTGCAACCCCATCTCCTCCACCAAAGCCTGAAATTTCCCCATTAATAATAAAGATATTTATAATGAGCAATGGACTTTACCTGAAATTGTATAGTGGAAAGGACAAAGAGTTTGGAAGTAGAACCGAATTTTAATCATTGGACAGACTGTCACCTCTTTGTGCCTCAGTGTGGGTCCAGCAATAGTGACAACAGCTGCTTCTCCTACTATCAGAATATCACTATCACGAATGGCACTTATTGAGCCTCACCAAGATCCAGGGAATGTGCTAAGGATCTCATATGCATAATAGTATTTAATCTGCACAATATGCCTGGGAGGCAGGTCCTCTTATTGTCTTACCCTGGCTCAGAGCCATGGAGTCTCCTGTCCAAGGTCAGCCAGCCAGTCAGGCATTACTGGAGGAGGAATAATGGCTGCACCACAGATGACTGTTGTGAGCACTTGATGGTTGGCTCTCCATAAACGGTGGCTATTATGACGAGGAGGGTAATGCAGAAGTCCTTGGAATGCACAGCATCTTAGTGGGAATACGCTTATGAGATCGATTCCCTCCCTGATAGCAAAGACAGCATAAAAGCTATCTCTACTTAAGGGGAGAGGAAACCTAAGGGTGTGTTAGGGGGTGAGGGTGTGGGAAGTGATTACTTGAGTCCAAAATTAAAATTGTCCTTTTGAGAACATACTCTTCAACACTCAGCTAGAGGGGTGTGTGAAAGTGAGGAACAGGAAACAGAGACTAAAATTTTATCAAATTTTCACAATTTACCCATCATATGTCTTGAATATTACAAAGAACAGCTTGGAACATTCTTGCTTGCTCTTCCTTTAAGAGGAATCTGTTGCTCAACGTTGTTCAGCCTTTGGGCCCAGTATACCATCCCACAGTGTTTCTGCAGAGAGCTGCCAGAAGAGAATAATAACACTAGCAGTGCTATCTGCTGACACGAAGGACAGGAATATACTAGCAGCCCAGACTTGGCTTCTTGCCTCTTGGTAAGGCACCAAACAACCTGGCTTACTGACAACCTTCCTAAGATGTACTCGCTTACTCTAGCACTATCTAAATTTCTCTGCATGGAGGACTGTTTCTTTCCTCCAAGCCTATTATCTCTTTAATCTCACTTTTCTCTCTCTTTTTTAATCCCTGAGACTAATGGAGTAACGATGTGTACAGATCAGGGGATGTTATCTTGGGGTTTATGGATGGGCTTCAGGCCCATCTTGTAGTAAATTCCTGACCTCACAGAAGGGGAGAGAGGCTCAGGCCATCTCCATTTCTTGAAGATCTGGATATCTTAAAAAGTAAATATGCCTAAATAGGGTTAGCAGAGTCATTATTTATTTTTATTTACTATAGTCAATGAACATTTTTAGCATAAAACAATAAAGTTAAATATAACTGTGCAAAGTGCAGGATATTTACAGCATTCATTAAAAATACTAATTCAGAGTGCTTTACAGGTGGTGTGGTTCAGTCATGGGTCCCATGGCTAAGGTTGTCTGATAATGTTTTATTTTTTCAATCTTCAGAGCATGTCTCTGGAGTGAATGTGTACAATCTATTTTTTTTTTTTTTTAATGCTCACAGCAAAATTTGGGCATTTCTGTGGATGAGAGGCCCAGCCATGTGGTCCCAGAGTTCTTCTAAATTTACCCATGAACTCAGTCCCTCCTGAGAGGCTTTGCCCCTGACATTGAATGCTAACAACTTTTATGCTTATGCGTTCATATCCCAGGTTTCATCAGACTCTCCAAGCAGTTGGTTTTTCAAGAAAGGTTAAGAACTGCTTGTCTTAAAAATGGCCTAATCTATAATCCACACCTGAAATTCACATTTGAAATTCAGAATACTATTCTTTTAAACTGTGTATCTTTTGTCCTTGCAATTTAATGTATATAAATTTTTTTAAAAAAATATTACTTCCTGTTTTTTTAAGGTGTAGTAATCTTGCAGTTATTATGTTTTCTTCATTTTTCTCCCCTCCATCCCTACTATAGGATACAAAAACTTAAAAAAAGAAAATTGAACACACTCAGTAGGCAATGGTCTAGACCTCGCCCTGCTCTCCTCTGTGTAACCCTGTAGAAGTGCTTTCCCTTTCTAGTCCTCTGTTTCTTTGTCACAGAGATGAGATAGTTGATTCCAATTCTCAAGTCCGTTTTAGCTTTCGGAGACTGTGATTTTCCTTACTCTCTTCCTCTATCTCCTGCCAAACTGTCCCCAGAATATTTTAATATCCCAATTCAAAGATATTGTCATGGTGTGCTGGCCTACTCTGTTAGAAATAAAAGGAAACAAAACATTTGTGTTTACTTTTAACTACAACCAAAACTAGTACCTAAATAGGCATAGATTCAGACTTATTCTTTCCCTTGACCTGGTGGCAATAAAATGTCTATTTTGTTCTCATGGTGAGCAGTGTGTGCCAAGTAAACTTAAATCAAAATCAAAACTTAGAAAAAGACAAAAAAAAGGGCGAAAAATCTAACTTATTTTTGGCTAAGTTGCCAGCCACAGATCTGCACCAATAGTATATGACCACTAGATGACGATATAAGTTCACCAAATAACAAACATTTTCTTTGGTCCAGCATTAAAATCCCAGTGATTGGTGCCAGAACAGGTTAATGCATTAATCAAAGAAACTTAGTCAAATATAATTAGGTGCTGGAGTGTGAGTTAATACTCTGATTGCATTTAGTAACTCAATGCTCATTGGAAGAAAAGAAAGCTAAACTAGAAATTAATTTATCCTGCTGCTGAGTCTATCTGCTATTAAATTCAAGCTTATTCTTTGGGCTAGAGTTGGCAATAAACACACAAACCCGACAAAATGTGTTTAATTCATACTTTCCCCTCCAGTTTTGATTTTCTTATTTTAAAATAGCAGTTGTTTGGGATGTAGTGTGCCTCACATATATTATTCATAGATGAAGTACTATATTCTTATCAGGAATGTGAGCCCTAAGATGCTGGTGTTTTTAAAGGGGAAATGGCTGACTTACTGTAAACTGTTGGCTGGGCCATTATTGACTGACAGGCTCAACTGGAAGCACTTTGCTAGTGGATTAAGTTGCCCTGGATATGCCTTCCTGAAACTCTAATGATGCACTTAACAGAGCCCTCTGGGACAGGAGTAAAATGTCTCTTACAGGCGTGTCTTCCACCAGAGTACTCTTGGGATGAGCTGGAGGGAGACAGGGCACATCCAGAGAGATACTTAGTAAGGAAACAGACCCAGAAAAAGGTCTCAGGTAACAATTTCTTATAGGTAAGCTAAGATAATGACTTACTGCTCTAAACTGTGGGCTTCCTGTAGGCACTGGTGCTCCATCTTTTCATTTTGAACAAGCATCATTAATTCCAGAGATTCTTTTTTATGGGTCATCTATCTATCTATCTGTCTATCTATCCATCCATCCATCCATCCATCTGATCTCCTGGTGGGGAAGGGTGGCAGACGGAAGCAAAAGGAAGAAAGAGGAAGACCTTTGAAAGAAAATGGTTTACTACACTTTGACTAAATAAAAGCTACTTTGTAGCTTGTATAATGGAGTCATTCGGTGTGATTTTTTTTTAAAAAACAAGCTTTAGAGGGGAAATTTGCCTTTCAGCAGAAATGCAGTACTTGTGAAAAGGATTTGTTTGTAGATTTTTCAAATGCAAAATCACTGGTGTTTATCTCACCACTGGGGTCGGGAGAAGGGGGAGGGTAAAGGCAAGAAAGAAAGGGCAATGAAAATGCCCGTCGAACGTGCGGACTACCGTCCAGGACACCAAGGGAAGTGGCTGCGCCGCTCCGCGTCACCGCCCCAAGCCCAGAGCGCCTGGGAGCCGCGCGCTCCACCGCCCGGGCGCCGCGTCCCGGTGCAGTCCTGGCAACCTGTCACAGAAGAGGATGTGACTCCGAGCTGCCTCCGCTTTCTCCAAGCCATATTCCTTTAAGATGATGTAATAGTCATTTCCCTGGATGGTTTCTTGCCTGCACTGCTGAAACAACAGCATCGGAACTGCACTGGGAACTGTGGAACCACCCAGCTCCGCCGCCAGAGAAACCCGAGCCTGGAGCCTCGCGCAGGTTCCTCTGCTCTGCGGCGGCCGCCGGCTCCCACCTGGCTGGGAACATGGAAGTCCATTTGCCCTTGCCGGCAGGTGCGGTGGCTACCTGGGACCCCATCAGGGCTCATTTGTCTGTCCTTCTGCTTCTGAGCTCACTGAAGAGCTTCTAAGTCCCGGTCTCTCTTGCAACTCACTTCTGTTTTTAAAGGTTTGTGTTTTTGTTTTTGTTTTTTTTGGAGAAGCTTTGGTTAAATATTTTTCTCTGCTTTGCTTCTTCAACCCAACCACCTCATCACAGTTTAACTTTTTTGGTGACTTGTTTTAACTTCAGATTGCGAGTGAATATATACATCATACATATATACGTACATTTATAGAAATACACACACACACACACACACACATATATATAAATATATATAATCACTATTTTCTAAGAGCACATCTCTCTGGCACTTTCACTGATACCTCTGTCCTTTACCTGTTTGGGATTTGACAAGACCTAGACAGTGTGGCTGTGGATTCTGGTTGCTTTGCAAATGGGTGTTCCTTCATGAGAACTGGGTCTCCAGCTCCCACTAAGGTAAGCTCTGAGACTTACTGCTTTTCCTGTCCCCTTTAAAAAGTGGAAAATTGCATATTCCTTTCTAATGCAGAATTACAAATAGGAATGTTTTATTAATAATTATTGGAACAAAAAACATGTTGACATAAAATAGCATGAGAGAATGTATGATTTAGTTGAAGAGTGGCTGAAATCAAGTAATTCCAGGGTTGCTTATGTAAAATTATCTCTCTCTCCCTCCCTCCCTTCTCCCCTCCCTCTCTCTCCCTCTCTTCCCTCTCTCCAGCAGTCAGGCTTTCTTTTTGTGACTCATGCTGGGTTTGAGAAAATCATTTTCTCTCCTTTCCTTCAGACAAACCTGTGACAGACTGGGGACTTGGCCTGCCTTGCCTTCTGAGCCTGGTGGAAGATCAGATGCAGATGAGTCGATTATATTCCATGAAGTAATAGCTCAGCACCAGACCGGATTTAAACTACATTTTCAGTGTCATTTCACCTGTGGACTCTTCTAAATTTTGCTTTCCTGGGAAAAAAATTGGGGTAAGAGGAAGTTGTTTTTACAAGTTAGGATCCTTTTCCCTCTCTTACAAGTTGATGTGAAGGATAAGGCTGTGACTCCATTGGATTGCACCTTTAAATAAAAATTGGACAAGAATAAGAAGAAAGGGACAATGGCTTTGAGTGGAAACTGTAGTCGTTATTATCCTCGAGAACAAGGGGCTGCAGTTCCCAATTCCTTCCCTGAGGTCGTGGAGCTGAATGTTGGGGGTCAAGTTTATTTCACTCGCCATTCCACATTAATAAGCATCCCTCATTCCCTTCTGTGGAAAATGTTTTCCCCAAAGAGAGACTCGGCTAACGACTTAGCCAAGGACTCCAAGGGAAGGTTTTTCATTGACAGAGATGGATTCTTGTTCCGTTATATTCTGGACTATCTCAGGGACAGGCAGGTGGTCCTGCCTGATCACTTTCCAGAAAGGGGGAGACTAAAAAGGGAAGCTGAGTACTTCCTGCTCCCAGACTTGGTCAAACTCCTCACCCCCGATGATATCAAGCAAAGCCCAGATGAATTCTGCCACAGTGACTTTGAGGATGCCTCCCAAGGAAGCGACCCGAGAATCTGCCCCCCTTCCTCACTGCTCCCTGCAGACCGCAAGTGGGGTTTCATTACCGTAGGTTATAGGGGATCGTGTGCCACGGGCAGGGAGGGCCAAGCAGATGCCAAGTTTCGGAGAGTTCCCCGGATTTTGGTTTGTGGAAGGATTTCCTTGGCAAAGGAAGTCTTTGGAGAAACTTTGAATGAGAGCAGGGACCCTGACCGAGCCCCAGAAAGATACACCTCCAGATTTTATCTCAAATTCAAGCACCTGGAAAGGGCTTTTGATATGTTGTCAGAGTGTGGATTCCACATGGTCGCCTGTAACTCATCAGTGACAGCATCTTTCGTCAATCAATATACAGATGACAAGATCTGGTCAAGCTACACTGAATACGTCTTCTACCGTAAGGACAAAGGGTTACTTTTGCTTTTTTACGTGTATCGATTCTCTTTACAGATGTATGTGATCAGAATGTTCAGTCAATGTCTAAGGAATACCGTTTGGGTTTTGTTTTGTTTTTTTTCCTCTTGATTTCTAGCTAGAGTATTAGAGGTTGTAATTCAGCTCTCATATCTTTTCTAAGGCAACTTTTATTCATTTTTCAGTGAAGTCATAGACTGTTCAAAGGCCTCAAAATCACAAAGTGCAAATGATATGTGTCTAGGTAGTACACAGAATGAAAACAAACATATATGTCTGTTTGACAGTTAATGAGCTGTGCAGATAAGGACAATGTTTAGAACTTGGCTGTTGGTCCACAGGAGCTTGGTAGAATCAGAGTGGGCAAAGTGCTGCTGTCTATGCTTCTAGCTGGACTTTGGGGTCTATTAAGCTGGTTGCTAAAGACTCGCTTTTCTCAAGGGCTCTGAAAACACAAATGAATGGTATGGTCTTGGCTAGATGGCAGTACAGACTGCCGAAAGGCCCCTTTCCACCCCCAAGTTGGAAATTTGCTTTCATGGGCTTTACAGATCTGCTATTTGATTCTTTAACATTTTGTATTGAGACCCGAGTTGCAGTACAGACTTAATTAAGCTGAACATTATTTAAATCCATTTAAAAAGAACTTGATCCTTGAGGATTGTCAATCACAAGCAAACACCTCAGACAGCTGAAATGATAGAATTACTGACATAAAAGGAAACTAGGAGGAAAAAAAAGAAAAGGAAACAATTACACTGAAGCCTTTTAAGTAAGGGTTTCTTAGAGATCAGTTCATTTGCTTAAATCAAGACAAGGGGCTCAGGTTGCCTTGTTTTATGAAATGGTATTACTCTAAATAAACTATAAGCCATTGATCTCTGAAGGGAACAGCCTGTACAGCTTAGTGCTTGATTTAATGGCTGATTTTCTACAGGCCTGGTAGTTGGGTGAAGTGAATTCCATGAGAAACATATTTCCAGTGTTAACATTAGATTTCCTGTATTTTTGTTTTAAAGGAAATCCAGCATTTGTGGGGTTAAAATATATATTAACTGCTTTGAACAAAAAGGTAGGACTGAATTTCTTGGGCTGGTTTATGCCTACAGTTCTGTTTATTCTTTTGGAGACTGTGGCGAAATGGCCAATGTGAAGCCGAGGTGTTCTGTGCTGAATTGTCACACGTTTGGTTTTTAGAAGTGAGGACATATGGACTGCATAGAAAGGACAGCCCATGGAGAAAAACGAAATCAGCTATCAGTTCAGGAGCATATGGATATATAATGACAAACGTCATTCCATCCAATAACCCTATGGTCTCTATTATCTACATCTTTCTCTGTGCTATAGCTTGGCCACCAGATATTGATTTCTTACTTCTGGTGAATTCCCCACCAGTATAGAGATAAGATTTCAGCTTTTTTTTAGTCTTCTATAAAGAAATTCAACATTATCTGTGCTGTAGAACAAATACTTTCTCCAAACTTTCTGGAAAACTGCATCTTGGAGGTAGTTCAAAGGTGGGTCTGTGCTACTTACCTTGTTCTCCATTTTCAAATTTTTGGAAATAATAACTTAAGAAGCTTCAGCCTAATAAGTGAAAATATACTAGTCCTATCACCTCCAAAAGACATCTTTTTATTTTTTTATTTTTTTTTTAAGAAAACATATATTCTGAAAACAAATTATCAAAAAGAACAGACTAGATTTCTAATCATCGTCTACCCAGATGAGACCTGGAGCCTGACATTTATTTGCCTACTTGCTCAGTGTCATTTCTGTTTTCATCAAAGACTCATCTGTCTAACATTAGGTCCTCCTTAGATTACTCTGGACACGCTTTGTTCTCCTGATCATATAATTGCTTCCCTCTTTGCTGGACTGCTGAGACGTTGCTGAGGAGCAGTTTGTCCTCCATCTCTCTTTGGACAGGCTAACACAGACACAGGAACTTTATACCATGCAGTATATAACTTTCATAACAGCGACTTCCCCTTTGTACTAAATGTTAACTCTTACCCTGTCTTAGGACCAATAAAACTGACAGCTGGGTTTCTAGGGTGCCTTACAGCTTCCGTGCAGCTGCTTAGCCATAATTATTTAATTAGAAGCTGCCAACTGTGCCTATATAAGCATTAATTCATCAAGCTGTTGTGCTGGGGTTAATGGGCTAAAACCATGGGAGGTGCTCTAAAGCAGGGGGTTGACTGCTTTAGATGTTCTTTGCAAAGGAACTCAACTTCCTCCTGGATAAAAAATAATAATAAATAATATGGTGACAAACTCCTTAGATCCAAGGAATTAACTCTAAGCAATTAGACATTTCTAATAACCTGAGTATAATGAAGAATCACTTTGCCTGAATCCACATCACAGTGAAAAATGAGCAGAGAGAAATTAATGCATTGCCTGTGGTGGTTGTCAGTCATGGGAAGAGATTCCTTCTTTTCCTGTTTCTCTATTTTTGCTTTCAAGTTTTCCAAGGGGAGTTTTGCAGGCCAGAATCTCCTAATCCAGTTATTAACCAATTAGATTCCTATCTTTAATTTTCAACACCCTTAAGAGGTGCCTCACATAGACCTATAAATGATTGGCAACATGAGGTAGTTTTGACAAAGTCGTTTTATTAATGTAGAACTAGGTGCAGGTGTATGAGTCAGGGTTCTCCAGAGAAACAGAATCAACAGGATATGTGTGTGTGTGTAAAAAAATTAAGAGATTTATTATAGGGATTGGCTCACACGACTCTGGGAATTGGCAAGTCCCAATTCTGTAAGGCAGGTTGCGTGAAGATGATGTTCAATTCCCTAGGAGAAGTGGGCTGGCTGAAGTAGAGATTGAAATTCTTTCTGACTTCTGAAATTCTCACTTCTGGCTTTAGGATTTCTAACTGATTGGATAAAGAACTTCCCACATTGCTGAGGTCAATCTCCTTTGTTGATTGTAGATATGATTAGCTGTCGATATAATCAACACACAAATTACATAAATCCATCTATGAAATACCTTCACAGTAATAATCAGGCCAGTGTTTACTTGACCAAACAACTTGACACCATCACCTAGCCAGATTGGCACATGAAATTCAGCATCATAGCAGGTAAAAATTCAATAGTTGGTTGTATATATTTAAGAGGGAAGTAAGAAGTGTGTTTGTCCACATTACTCAAACACCAAAATATGATACATGAAATACTATGGAGATTATGCATAGTTCTCTGCAACCAAAAAAGTTAATGAGTGGTATAAGAACATAGAAAATAAATGTCTCTCCTAGGATTGCCTCACAAAGTATTTTAGATGCTTCTTTTGTTTTAATTTAAAATAATAAGGTACATTTTCCTCCTGTCGCACCCAATTAGCTAAATAATCACCTCTCCTTCTTCAAGTGTTGTCTAGAAGAAGATACCATAAACATCAAGCAATGTCTTCTTGATTCACCTTTAAATGAAATGGGAGCTAAGTAATTCAGAAAAGAGAAGTCCTGGTTTTGAACCAGATACTCAATAACCATTCATACTGTTTAGGAACAAAATCACAGGTACATCAAAATAAATGAACCTCTTAGTTCTAAAGCTGTCTTCCCAATGCCAGGAAGAGATGCAAGATTGTTCTTGTTTGGAGAGAATTATGAATATTTCCCTAAGCCTACTCATGAGTAATTACTTCAGACCAATGTCTGAAAGCTCTAAGATTAAAAGGCATTTGACTCTAATACAGTTGTGATAGCACTCATAGGATGCTTACTCCAAAAGCATACACTCTAGGTTCTGTGAATTATATAGATACAGACACCAATTCTTCACCTTTCCCACAAATTGCTGCTTGTGGGTACATTTCAGCCTTTTTTCTTCACTTCGTTTCTTTAAATTTAAAGGGTTGACTTCCACAAAAGTCTCTAGATTACTTTATATCTGCAGTATATATCCTCAGGGTTCTTGATTGAGATGGAGTGTTGGTGAAAAGTAGATGAGGACTTTCTTCCCCACTTAAAATTCAGTAATGTGACCTTTAATTTGGAAGGAAAATACTGTTCTTACCCACTGGGAATAATTCGTTATTGACTTTAGGAAGCTTCAATAAAAGGTTGTGTTTTCTTAGGAAAACAGGTGGAGATGCATCTATCCTGAAATAACTTTAGCTCTTTTTCTACTGGTTACTTGAAATACAGCAATAATTACTTCCATTTTGATTGACAATGGAGATGTGATGTTGGCATGTTCAAAATGAACAAGAGGGACAGTGTAGGCAAAAGTGTGAAATATGTGAGGTATGGCTGCTACCACCACCTACATCTCCTCTTTCTGTGACTTTTTTTCTGTCCTATCCACCTTAGATGCTCTCTTTCCCTCCTATTTTAGTCATCTTGCTTTCAAGTTCTTCTACCTGCCCCATGTTTTCAGAAAACATGCTTTCTGTCATTACACTTAAAAGTTTTAAAGTCATGGTTTTACCTTTCCCAGGGGTATTTGTACATAAAAGCTTTAATAATTTAATAATTGTGGATCAGGAAACTTTGTCCCCTGAAGAAATTGTTTTTAAAAATTTTAAGCTTCTTAATTTACAGTGAAAAAAAGCAACACTATTTAAGTATAAGGCCTCATCATGAAGTCAATTTAAACTCATGCTAAGGCAGATGTAGTGTGATAATGGTGATGATAAAGGGCAAGGGGGGTAGTGAGTG
>JAQZBX010042244.1:0-22076 GCA_029593785.1 Cabassous unicinctus | reverse complement strand
TTACATACCCCAGTCTCTATATGTATCTGCATAGACAAAAGAAAAACAAACTCCTGCTTTGCTTTTATTGAAGGGTTTCCAGGACTGCGTGTCTGCTCCTGAGCTCTGTTTTAAGTATGTGTATCCTTTGCTTGTATTTTGTATTTAAAAAATAAGAAAAAGAACCCTTTACTGTTGAGCATGTTGGCATTGTCCCCTTGTTTTTTCTCTTTTTGGGACATATGAAGCAAGTTATTCTTTTTCTGTATCTTTTCCTTTTGTAAATTTTTTGTTTTGCTTTGTTTAAAAATGGCTTTATAAAAGGGCTTTTATAACCCAAATAAATAAATAAATAAATAAAAATAAAAATAAAAACAATTATTCCGATATATGTGATGCATCCTCTCGTACTTTATGATTTTGCTAAAGACTCTCTGAAGAGTGACAGAATTTTAATCACTTGCATCAGCATATTCTTCCAGGATAAAAAGGGCTCTAAGCAATTTCAAATTAGTAAGTTCAAGAGCTCAAAGACATCCCTTCAATGTCCAAAGGAAAAAGAACTTAGGCAAGTTTAGATGTGTTTCTCTCTGTCTATTTATGGTATACCTCACCTTTAAAAAATGCTGAAAGGCTCCCAGGGTCTTGTGGAAAATTTTTGAATAATATATTCCTTAGATCACATTTGTATGTTACCTGGGAAACCCTATCATAAGCCTTTTATCTTAGGTACTGCATTAAGTTGTTTGGGAAGCTGCAAGGCCCATCACTGAAAAGCTTTGATGTCACTACTTGTCCGGATTAGTCTATTTTGCTGCTTATTTCAGCATGTCACAAAAGACTTCTCAAAGTACATTGTAATGACTTGTTTGCAGGTTTATCTTTTCTTCTAGTCTGTCAGTTCTTTGCTTACCAACATTGCTGGCAAAATAGAAGCTCCCTAAATATTTATTGATTGTGAAATAAAGTAAATTACTTTTAGAACTTAGACATAAAATTGATCTCTGTGAGAATCTACTGAGAATCAACACCAAATTAGATAAGAATAGGCAAGAGCAGAAACGGCAGACGGAAGAGTAAATTTACAGATGCGCTGCTTAGGGAGGTTTGGGAAACTCCCACATTTGATCATGGAACGAGGATATGGGGATAGATTTAGACAGTAACTAAATAAAGCCTGAGAAAAAGATTGTCCTCATTCTTCTGCACCAAAACTGAGGTCTGGAGTATCTCCAGCAGTGGTCCTTCCTCCCAAAAGGACCACTAAAGCTGTACTGTCCATTTAGTTCAAGCCTAGATCACAAGCCAAGTCTGAATCTGGCAGAGGAATTACTCAGAGAAATCAGAAACCAATTGAGCCTAAAGGGAACAAATCATGGTGCTTAAGAGCAAGAACAAAGTGAGAGACACCATCTCAGCTATCAGATCCAAGAGTATGTGTGGGGCTGGAAACATGAAGGTATAAACATGAAGGGTAGACGTGAGCCATAAATGCATAGGACAGGAAGCAAAATGGAAGAATTGAAGGAGAGATTGCAAAGGGCATGGTGAAGATTCATAATTTCACCTGTGGGAAGGACAAGGGTTTCCCAAAGCCTTCTCCTCCTCGGTATTCCCTCTGTGGTAACTGAGTTACAGACTTACATATGAGATGGACATTAGGAGAAGTATCCTACACAAGTTATATTTCAACTGAGCTTGTCAAACCAAGCTTTAAGACAGGACTATAATCGGAGACAAAAAAGGGCAAGCAATAAAGATAGTAGGGTCAGTTCATCACCAAGACATCAAAATAAATGTAGGATGAAAATGTTCTGTATTTTGATTGGGGTTGGGCGTACATGAGCATATACATTTATCAATACTCAGATGGTAGAGTTAAGATCTGTGAATTTCACTTTATATCAAATTTACCTGAAAAATTTTACAAAATGAGCTTTATTTTCTAATAATACTAACAATTAAGTATATGCTATGAGGTAGGTGTACATGTCCTAAACACAGAGGGAAAGAATTTTTTAAATGGGACTATTATAGCCCTAGCTGGAGAGGTTCACCCCTATTCCCATCCCACCTCCTCCAGCCTATAAGAAACATGGAGTTGGAGACTATGAGTTCAGTGTATTTTTCTATCTCCAGAGCCTGTCACAGGGGGTCTGATGAATAGTAGTCTACCAATAAATATCTGTAGTGTTTCATTGACTAGATCAGCCTATCTACCTGGTTTCTTGGGAATAGTGGCTCTTCTTTCTTCAAATTCTTGAAAACAAATTCTGCATCAGACTGTAAATCAAAAGCAGTGGACATGAATCCTGCTGTTTGGTATTTCTGAAATTAAATGTTCACCTCATCCTTGTCTGAAAAATGTAGCAAGCTTTTTATGCCCCATGCTGGAGAGAGAGTGTAAGAGGAATGCCCTCCTTTATCTCAGATTATAGTCCTGTCTGGCAAAAGTATCTGTCCCAAGTGCTTTCCCCACTGAGTTGGCCCTTTCTCTCCTTAGGCCATGTTTCTGTGATTCCTTGGCTCTTTCTCCAGTTCTCAATATTTGGTCTTGAGCCTTTCCCACATTTTGGTGCCTTTCCCCACTTACTGCTCATTGACTGGATTCTCCTCCATCGCTGGTCGCCTGCTGACTCATCATACTTCTAAGAGCACCAGATTACTGAGTAAAAGACACTTTCTTTGCCAGTCAAGACCCCATTAAATCCTCATTGTCTTGGTTACACATCCAAAGGGGATTTTGTATCCAGCAGCAAAATGGGTCCAACGCAGGCATGTGAACTTAAATCCATGTAACAACGATGTAAGCATCCTTCAACAGAGAGCATTCAGACATGTCCGGAGAACAATGCTCAAAGACACCTACCCAGGGTGGAGATCTAGATGCCAAAGTGTGCTCAGGGCGAATTACTTCCTAAAGCCATAAAAGCAGGAAAGCTGGAGAGTTTACACCAGCTGAGATCTAGGGAGCATAAGGATCAAGTCTGTTGAAGCCCAGTTCTGTCTTCTTCATCCCTGGTGTCAGCGTGTGGCCAGGCATGAGACACAGTGCCAGGCTTATATGACTCTTAAGTGAACCTGCTAATCTTTCATCATAATTATTATACCTATTTTCTTTTTTTAAAAAAAATTTCCTGCTAACCAACTGCCTTTGCTGTTGAATACACTGTGAATACACTGAAGTGTTAACTGTTGCCTCAAAATGGTTTAAAAGTATGCTTCCATAATAGTAAGTGTTTACAAAAAAAAGATATGGCATATGCACATATCTAATAAACAATTTTTTAAATTATTTTTTTTCCTTTTTGGTGCTTCATCTCTGATGTCAACTGAAAACTATTTTTCAAAGACATTAATTTAGATATGTAGTTCTGGTTTCTCCAAATGTCTTCAGTCTTTCTACTTTTCTTTTCTCTTAAGTGATAAATTCACTGATGGACATAGACAAGAGTATGAGAATGCCTGAGAACTGCAGTCAGGGGTGGTAGCTCTAACAGAACCACTGGTATTAGGATATCAGGACAGGAAAGAACCTTGGAGTCTGTTTAAACCACTGCTGGGACCCTCTCAACAACGAGCACTGCAGTTAGCCTGCTCTCATCCCATTCTGCATTCCCTTCCCACAGCCAGAGCCTCATCCAGAATGTCTGTCACGTTGGCATCTCACCAGCCAATGACTAAGATATTCAGAGCTACATACACTGGGAGCATCTCCTTCTATGCTGCAGGCCAAATGCCTCTCCATGGTCCTGGGTGGAGAAACACTGGGCATTTCTTTATTCTCAGATACATCAGTCCCTCTCTGACCCTTTTCACCAGTGAGTGCTACTGACAAACTAGACACTTTCTGTCCAGTACTGAAAAAATGTTGAACCCTTCTATAACTTCAGCAGACAGACTGGACTTTCCTGTCTCCACTGCTACAAACACTCATTCCATTCTTTCTTCCAGTTCTTTAAACACACCCTATGCCAAGGTATCTACAGACCTGGATGGGAGAGTCTAGACCATGCTGTCCAGTAGAAATTCCTGCAATGATGGAAATGTTCTGTGACTCGAAGCTATACAATAGTCAAGGCAGCGAATACCCCCCTGTGGTTACTGAACAATTGAAATACAAAAAGCAATTATATTGAGTATTAGGATTATTGTTAAATGCTTTTCTAATTTACATATGTATGTATTTTTCATTTTTCTGAAATAAGCATATATGGCTTCTGTGACCAGAAAAAAAAAAGGAAAAAAAAATCTAGTATTTTCAAAAGGAATCATTACATAATTTTATATGTGCTTTTAATAGTAAAACAAGAATTTTATTTATCTGGTTTATTTACTAAGTGATGTAGGAAAATCTTGCTAAACTCTTCATAGATTTCACAGAAAAAAAAATGGATAGCATGTACCAACTAGACCAACTGTGTTCAGGTCTTGATTCTAACACTATGAGATCTTGGGGAAATCATATGGCCTCTCTGAACCTCACTTTCTTCATCTATAACATGGGAATGTTGATATTTATAACACGGGAATATTGATATGCTTTGAGTAGATGTGAGGATTACATAAGAAATAAGAAGTACTGACTTTCACTGAATGCATTTTCCCTGATATTTGCGGGGGGAGGAGGGGGGCGGGAAATGTTAGACTGCAAACCATCTGTTGTTAAATTGTAAACTGTCTCACAGCTAACTCAGCTCCTCAAAACTCCATACCATCACTAATGAAAAACCTATTATTAATCTTGAAGACTCATCAGTAATTCTTGACCCTAGGACCCCTGGATCCACCAACTGTGAAATTTTCCCCTTATACCAGGGTTTCTATACACAATACTTGCTGAATATTAGAAAATACCCTCTGTCAGTTCTCACTCCTGCTCTGCTAGTAGACTTGGGAGGGTTTTGGCTCATTTGCAATGCAAAGTGAATGTTTTTGGGGAGTCAGTGGTAAGCCGCTTCAGCTTTTATATATTCCATATTTGAGTCTTTGTTTTAACTAACCCTAGAATTCATTCATTCAATTATCCATTAATTGTTTCCACAAACATTTATTGAGTACCTAGGTAGGGACAATACGGTCGTAAATATGAGAGAATAGCTTTTGCTTCCTGGGACTTATATTGTAGTGGGGTGGGGCGGAGATCGAGAAAGAAACAAAAATCAAGCAACTCTTTATAGAAAATGAGGCTATATTTAATATACAATATATACTGCTCGTATATAAAATGTCATGTGGTGATATGTGTTATGATAAAAATTAAACAAGGTAAAGGGCAAGTGAGAGGGTGCTTCTTTTAGGTAGGGAAGTCTCGGGGGTCTGTCTGAGGGGAGGATATTTGAACACAGAGCAGAATGAAGGGTGGGAACGAGCCATGCAGGTAACTGGACTCCAGCTCAAAAGGCAGAACTTAGAGCGAGAGCAAATTCCCGGAAGCTGAGACATGTTTCCTTCCTTCCAGGAACAGCTCCTTGCGGAAGCACCTTGCTAAGGCTGCAAGAGAGTGAGGACAAGGGAGAGTGGGAGCAGATGAGGGTGGAGCGGTAGCTGAGAGCCACCTGGGAAGATCATGGGGAACAAAGTTCTACGTGAGACCAGAACCCACAGCAACGAATGAATTAGTTCAAGGATCCATTTCAGTATATGCCTTGATTTAAGCTGTCTCAAAGTTCTCAAAGTTTAATGATTACCCGAGAAGCTCATTAAAATCCCGATTCTGATTACATAGGTCTGGGCTGGGGTCTCAACATGGAACATGCTTCCAAACTGATGTCCTTGTTCCACTTTGAGGCTCTAGAGTCTAGATCAATGTCAGGCTCGAGTCCAAACTCCTTCATATGGCTTATAAAGCCTTGCCCCTCACTATGTCTTCATTTCCATTTCTCACTAACCACTCTCCTCACCTCCACTCTTTCTCTTTATACACACACACACACACACACTATATGTTCTGGATATTTATCTGCATTTCTTGAACACACCATGGGCTCTCTCATCCCCTGGCCTTCACTCAGTCAATGCCTATCTCTCTGGAGCAAATATCTCTCCCTCTTCACCAAGCTAACTCTTACTCATCTATCATACTAGTTTTGTTCTTACTTCTCCCCTAGCCTTCCCTGATCCCCACAGTATGGGTAAACTGCCCTCCCATGTGCCACCAAAGGACTCTATCCCACCCCTTAAAATTTACTCAGCTCAGGGTCTGCCTGCTGGGCTATATCTCATTTAGACTACAGGGTGGGAGGGATTCAAAACCAGGTCCCCTGGCTCATCATTGTAGCCTCAGAGAACAGCACAATGTTTACAACAAAATTTGCAATAAATATTTGCTGAATAAATGTATGATTGAAGGAGCCAATCAACCACAAGACATACTGCTATATATATGGACAGAAAAGGATTATTTAGTTAAAATGTAGCAGGGTCTGGTGGCTATATAAGCTAAAAATATAATGAATAATTCTCAATAAACAACTCAGCATCATGACAATATTTTGCTGTTAACCCAGATTAATTAACCTTTTTAACTGAATGATGTATTATGACTTCCTTTTTAATTTTCATAAAATAAGATATATAAAAAGGAGGAGTAATTGCTTCAATTAAATTTTTTAAACTCATTAAGTGTTTTCTTTGTGCATAAACAAATTGCTGCCACATAGACATGGTCCATAAATTTTATAGATTTATGACCTTTTCACTTTTCAAAAATGCCTTAAAGATTGGTTTATCATCAGGCTGTCTATTAACTAATCATAACGTTGGCTTTTATCTCTTCTACCTCCTTTTTTCTGAAATTTTCAGTGTGCTTTATTTTGACAGGCATCAACTCCAGTCATCAGTGTGGCATCCACAAAGGCATAGACTAACTTGGGACAACAGAGGATTAATTCTGAGTAGGCTGAATCACTATTTATCATCAGAGGATTAATCAGAACCAAGAGGACTTGAGGTCCAAACAGACTGTCTAAATAGGGGAACAAAATCGATGGCATAAATCAGACAATGGGAAAAGATGATTTAACAATAGAAGTTTCCATACTAAACCACAGATCTCGGGTACCCATCTAAGAACAAATGGAGCAAATGATTGGTATTGATCCCAGGTGCAGGCTGTCAGCCAACTCTGAGTTTTGAGGAAGTAGTGATAGGGAAATCAGGCTTTAGGGCAGAACATCCAAAAACTGGAGAAAAGATAAGAATTCTAACCTCTAATAGGAATTGGGGAAAATGGCAGGAAAGAAGTCACTGGGCAGAGGTGAGGTTATTGGATAATTGCAATTGGAGGGGACACAACACGGTCAAAGGAGCAGTTTTTAAGTCAGAGAAATCTGAGTTCAAATTGCAGCCCTGAGCTTGAGCAAGCCAGCTAATCTCTGTAAGTCTCACATTTCCACCTCTAGAATGGACGCTTTGATGCCAAACAAACAGAAATGTGATGAAAATGAAATGACACCGTATAAAATGAATATGTAAGGTAGTGCTCATAACATAATTAATGCTCAACATGTTTTATTGTGTTTTTGTTTTAACTTTTCTTTTTCTCTTCGTTTGTAGGGAAGAAAGATGAGAACCTAATTACTGGGAAACTAAGGTACCTAGGTCAAGGCTGACTCAACTCAGATCTGCAAGTATTAGGCTCATCTCCTCTAGTCTCCCCTATCCAGCTCCCAAAGTTCTGCAGCTATTTCTGACTTCAGGCAAGGAAAGATTCCAATTCCAGGATAATTCAAGGAATTAAAACTATTCTTACCATTTACAAAATCCATTGTATCAAGTTTTGAGCTGGTAAGCTTTAAGATGATAACCATATGTCTCACAGCCAGAAGGTTCCAGGTCATTATTCAGCCCTCACCATGCAATTGTGTAACTCTTGTAAGATCATCATCACATAAGAGTGCTAACAACCTACCTAAATGCTCATTCTGTAGATTAACACCATTGGGGTCATTTAAGGGTTTGCTAGAAGAGTAAATTCCTTCAACCTGTGTTTCAGCTTGGCCATATGGTCCTAGACTCTTTGGGAGGATCCTCCCAGGTCAAATGCTACAGGGTCAATTCACGCAATCCAATTTCTTTAGCACCTGGAGCTACAGAGCACAGCTGATTCATTAGACTATCTGTGTCAGGTGCAAAAAGAAAACTCTGGCAAATCAGTGATGATGAAGTACCTTTGACACTTGAATGCAGACATTTCATAGAGATTTAGGGCAGGTACAGAAAACAGAAATAGAAAATGGGGGTCCTTGCCCCCCTGCCCTCACAAATGTTAATGAACTCCAAGAAAGTACACCCTACTGTTCTCACCAAGCAAGCCAATATCCAATTAGAAAAGTCATAGGACAAAGTAAATTGCTATTATAATGACGCAAATTAATATGAAAAGCCTAAGTATTGTGAATTAGTAAAGAAAGAGATCAACAAGAAAAGTACAGACCAGACCAGCAAGCTTATAACTCATAAAACATATGTAAGCTCCGTGCTGCTTTATTTTTTTACTTTTATTTTTTTTTGCCAGAAACATGCAGGAACTTACATTCTTTCTTCTTTGATTTTAGGAGGAATTAAAGAACTATTAAGCAAAAATCAACCACAATTCCCTCTCTAATAATCTCTTTGTCATCTTTTACCATCTAGTGTTTGTCTTCATGCATCATATTTCAGGATTGTAATCGGTATAATTGTCTCTTCACATTCTGATAATTCAATTTTATACATAGCAATTTTCCACATGACTAAATAGCTTTTTAAGATGCTATTTTTCCTTTTCTTAATGCTTTGTTTTTTTCTTAATATATGACTCTTTAGGAGTTCTGTTCAAAGATGGTGCATCTTAAAGTATACAAACCAAGTTCCAGATTTCCCCAAAAGAATCTTTTCCCTCTGATATTACTTCCCATCTCTGGCAATAGCAAGGCTTTTATTTCAGTTTCTCATTTTTAGAACATTTCATGCGTCTTCTCTTTGTCTCACTCATTATCAAATCCTGTTGATTCTACTTTAGAAATATATTCAGAAGGAGAACATTGCTCACCACTTCCCCTGCTGGAACCTGGTCTAGGCCACCTTCTTCTCTCACCTATAGACCCCAAGCAAGATTTTTGTATTTGCTCCCTAATTCCTGCCCATTCTCTACTATTGCACTCTCAGAGGTCAGGTCCCACTACTACATTTCCCTTGGCATCAGTGCTTCAGGCAAAGGGAAGCAGTGGCAGGAGACAAGAGGATGAAGGAAGGGAAAAGCCAGGGCATTTCTGCTTCTCTGTGCTGCAGTTGGCATCTCCTGCAATTGCTACATGTCCTCCATGATTTGAGCTTCTTCTGGGCAGCCTGCCCTCATGGCCCCAGCTCCCCCAGATACTCGATTCTGGTGCCACCACATCCTCCATTTGTCCCTCCAGCTCTAAGGGTGCTAGTGGTTTCTTGCTGCATGAATCCCTGGGCAGCCTTTTCATTTTCTGTTTCTCCCAACAGGTTTTTCAATTTCTGGGTCTCTGAATTAAATTCTCCCTATTGAACTTCATGGTGTGAGTTCTAGCTGCCTGACTTCCCCTGAGTGATATACTTCTTACCTGAGTTTGGTGCGTCTACCCTTCATTACTCCCCCCAACCCCATGCACCACAGTCTATTCACCAAACAGAAACCAGAATATTCCTATTTAAAATGCAAATCTGATCACATTTCTTGTTGCCCAAAACCTTATAATGGCTTTTCATCTCATACAGAATAAAAGCCACAGTCCTTCAAATGAGCCCCAGCTACTTCCTGCTGCTCTCCTGTAACGCCCCTCACTCACTTCTCTCCACCTGGTCTGGAACTCTTGCTGTTCTTATTCACCAAACATGATACTTTCTCAAGGACTTCCCATGCTCTTCTCTGTGCCAGGGACACTTTACCAGATTGCCACAAGTCTTCCTCTCTATCTTCCTATACCTGCTTGAAATCCCATTCTCTGGGGCTTTCCCTTTCTATCCTATGTTCCCAACTCCTACTCCTACATCCCCATCACCCCTTACCTAACTATATTTTAATCTCCATTGCATTTATCACCGTATGAGATACTATATGTTTGCTTTCATATTTGTTATCTACCTCTCCATTAAAGTGTAGGTTCTTTGAAGACAGGGCTTTATCTATTTTGCTCACTGCTAGACCCTAGCACCTAGGATAATAACAGACATACTGGAAGTAGTCAATAAATATTTGTTGAATTAATAAGTGGATATTTAACCTTGCACCTATTTCTTATCCCCAAACACGATTGGGAAAAAATTAGGGAAGCACATAAAAGAAGACAACTATGACAGCAGAGACAACGGGAAGGTGATAAGAAATTTCAAATTTCTGGAAGATGAAAGTGTGTTGGAGAGGCTTATGGATCAAATGCAGCAGCAGAAGAAGCTGCAGCCGACACTAAATACACTGCCTGGGGGCACAGCTGGGAAAGGGGGTGATCTTCCTGGAGGACCTTTGGGTGGCTCCAGCCTTTGCATCTGAATGTGGAATAACTGTTCCAAGTCTCCTCACCCGGCACAGAGCAGAATTTATGACACTTAAAGCAAAGAATTTGTAACTCCAGGGGTATGGGGGCCAAGGATGGGAGGACGAGATAGGGGGTTTGTTGGGGGGACAGGTAAGGAAGGGGAGAGGTAATTTGTGCAATAAGGAACTGGTCCAAATATGAAGCAAACCAAATATGACATGATATTTAATTACTGATGGGGCAAGGAAAGGAGAGGCTTCTTGATCTCCAAGTGACCCAGGGGTCACAAAATATAATCATAGCACACTGTTTGGGCTAGAAAACAATAATATCTGGCTATTAGTTTTAGATTTTAGAGTCCATTTATGGGGAAAGCACGGACAGCTTGACTTCTGTTAACTTGCCTGTGTAAATGAAAAGATCTTGTTTATCAGATTAAACAAAGAAGAGCAAGATCTCACCAAGTTGACAGAATCAGAATATATAAGAATATTCCAAATATCACAAAAGAAACCAAGAAGCAAAATACTCTACTGTACAATATTACAAAGAATTATATGTAAGTTATAGCCAATGTCCTATACTTTTCATATTTGGTGGCATCTTTGTAGGTGCTTATGATGTTATTGAAAATAGGGAAATAACCCATAAATACCTAAGTAAGCTAAAGAGAACCATGCCTGGGTCAATGATGAGACTGTGTCATTAACCGAGGATTATAATTAATGCAAAAATAGGCCCCTGAGTTCCAGGTAATAAAAAAATATTGCTTTCAAATATTGAGAAGAGAAAGAGAAGGAAGAATTATGATTCAATTCCTCATTTTTCATATTGAGAAGTCAATATGTAATATCCAAAGATGATAATTTAAGAAATGGTGTTATGTCATTTAAAGTTAATGAGGTAATTACTGGAAGAACTAGAAATTAAAATCATTAAAAGAAGTTGCCTCAGAGGATTGGAACTGGGATTCAAGAGCAGTTAGGTGTGATACTATTGCTTTTCAACAAAAATGCCTCTTATTAATTTTACGTACCAGAAGCATGCATTGTGTTGATGAAAAAATTTAACCAAAAACTTCTAAGAGTATGAAAACTATCAGGAAGAAAATAAAGATAGCCCAACAACCTAAGGATAGCCAATACTAATACTTTTGGCAGTCTTCCAGGCCTCTCTGTCTGTTTCTGTTTCTCTGTTTTTCTGTCTTTCTCTCTCCTCTGTGCGCGCACACACACACACACACACAGATATATATATAAACACACATGAGATATTCCAACAAACTATTGCATTAAATTTCTTTAACCATTTACTTATTGGTGACATTATACTGCTTTTAATTTTTACTACCTTTAATTAATGCCATATTCTTTATGCATATAGTTTATTTCTTCTTCTGTCAAGTTTTTTGGGATAATTTCACATAAGTGGAATTTTTGAGTCAAATATTGAAGGCTCTTCATACATATTGTCATTATACCTGCTGAAAGAGTTTCATCAAATATCTTTGCCATCACCAAATATCTGAGTTTAGTATGAGCTTTTAAGTATGAGTGTTGTTTCTTAATATTGTGATGGTTGTCAGTAGGCTAGGGAGCATCTAAAGGGCACTCTATGTATACTTCTTTTTTGTTAGCAGATGCAATTTTAATTACCAAAGTTTCATCACAGCCTATGAATACAGACAGATTTACATTAAAAATAAAACCCCAATTGTTCTTGTTCACATATGCCATTGACTCATCATCCCTGCAAAATATATTCAATAATTATCACAAAGATGTAGTGGGGACTATTGTTTTAGTGTGGGAGAAAAATGGTGGTTTGAACTAAAGTGATAGTTGGCAGAGAGACAAGAGAAGATTTAGTGCATAATTTCAATCCAACAGAAATTAAGGGTGGGTTGGATTGTGAGACAATGAAGGAAACAAAAGAATAAAAGATGACTCCCAGGTGTATGACTCAAGAAAGAAGGCAGAAGGTAGAGCCGTTTACCAGGAGTAAGACCCGTTTGGTTGGAGGAGAGTGTTAAATGAATTGGCCAGGGCCTGGAGGCCACTGGTGCATGGTGGCTAAAGCAAAGGCCAACTTATCTCTACCTGACTAAAGTCAAAGCTAACGCATCTGCACGTCTTGAAATTGGCCGTATATGCCTCAGACAAGTTATCCATAAGAAAATCTATCTGAGACTCTCTAGGCTTGCACAACTGCTAGGATGTTCTGACATTCTTTGAACCTGAGTCTTGATTTCTCCAAAAACAGAACCTTTGTCAGAGGTAAATAAATGTTGTTAGTGAGCATTCCATCCCCTGATAAGGTTTGCTTTTCTTATTGTTTTTGCTTAAACAATCATATTTTTCTTAGTGTAATCTCAGTGTATTTACTATATAAGCTGCCTCCTTCCCAGGGAAAACTGGAGCACTTATGTCTCTATATAGTGTATTCTCCAACTTGTAAATTGTCTATTTTTGATAAATAAATGGTCTTTCTTTTCTAAGTTATTAAAATTTGTCTTTTATTTGATAAGAGTCAAAAATTAAAAGTTCTGTTTGGGACAAGTTAAGTTTGAAATACTCATTAGAAATCCAACTGGAGATAACAAGTAGATAGTTGAAGAGCTGAGTTTGGAATACAGGGAAGAGAGCAAGTCTGCAAGTATTATTTTGGAAGTCATCAGCATATTGTTGAGAGCAAAGGAGTATGAAAAGAGAAAAGAAAGAAGACAAGACAAAAGAAAAGTAGGGAGAAGAGTCAAGCTTGGTTGCTGTAGCCCACTAACATTTACAGATTAATTAGAAGAGAAGCCAACAAAGACTGAGAAGGGGCTATTAGAAAGGTGGGAGCAAAATCAGGATAATGTTGTATCACAGAAGCAAAGAGAAGAAGGAACTTCAAAAAGGAAAGAGAAATTGAGTCTATCAAAAATTGTTAAGCAGGGGAGTGGGTGTAGCTCAAGTGGTTGGGCGACTGCTTCCCATGTATGAGGTCCTAGGTTCAATCCCTGGTACCTCAAAAAAAAAAAAAAAAAAAAAAAAAAAAATTTACAGCTCCTGGTGCCTTCCTCATTAAGAAGGAATGAGGCTAAAGCTTGACTTAGTCTTAGACCTTTTCAAATTCTTCACTGCAGCAGAGTGTTTTCATTCATTTTGTAATGTAATTCCACAATCAATATAGCAAAAAATCATTTTATAGGTTTAAATAAAGTACAGAATGGTTATTCATGCTTGTAACTTCTCTAACGAGTTATCTTTATTTGCCCTATATTCTTGTTCTAATTGACTTGGCAGTTTGGGGTCAATAATTGACTGTTAATAGATACTATTATGGAATTTACTAGTCTTTCAATAACACTAGAGGAGTCATTACAATGAATGAGTTTCTTAGTGCAATAATTAGAGGGTTTGATATCGATTCCCTAGGCTGTGACAATTGCTGGTATTTCTGTGACAAAAATAACCATTGTATTTAGAGAATCATTTTAATATCGAATAGAAATAAAAACTTGAGACATAGATACATCCATTATTATACCAAAAGTAATTTTTTCATTTGCCTCAATCCAATGATACAGAACTGTTCTTAGGCCATATTGACTTGAAGTCCAGGTTAGAACTCCTTTTCCTGCTATTTAACTATTAAATTGGAAGATGATTTGTTTATTGCTATCACTGACAAAATACAGGCTAACATTTAAAAGAATCTTGACCATATAAAATTTAAAAAGTAACCCAAGATCCTACTGTCCAAAGGTAATTACTGTTAACATTTTTATATATAATCCCTAGGAAACATTCTTTTAACTTTACGTCTTTGAATTTGATGCCAAAGTGGGAATAGATATGACTGGTACGACAGCATTTCTTCACGATTTTCAGGGGCTGTTTTTTGTAAAATTGTCCTCTTTCTCTTAAAGGAAATACTAGTTTTTGTAGAAAATTAAATTGCTACAGATAAGAAGAAAGAACCCCCATCACCACCACCACCAATTTCATCACCCAAATATAAAATAAGCCTCAGCTAACATTTGAGTGGTTGATTATCCTTCCATATTACATTCTCCATGTGTAGCTAGTCTACATTAACAGAGTTTGCTCAGATAATTTTATGTAAATGAAATAATATCATACATGCTATTTTGCAGCTTTTTAAAATGAAAAAAGTCATGATAACTTTCAATGACAATGATTGCACAGTATGTCTCTAAGTGGTTGTAATATTTTATTTAATCAATCACTTATTAAAGAGCACTTAAATTCTTTTCAATTGCTTTGCTGTTTCACTGTCACAATGAACATTCTGGCACCTTCATATTTGCACTCCTGTCAATTTACTTCCTTAGTATAAATACCAGGAGTGGATAATTATGTCAAAAATCTTGTTTATCATTGTTTTGCTTGTCCTTTTATCAAAGTTAAGCTCCAACCTCATTTAGCATTTGTATGCTTGCCCTATTTCCCTCCATGTTATCCTCCATTGTTGCCTCCACCTGGGCCAGTGCTGACCTCGATTTGGGGCAACAGTTTCTCCGGTTGGAAGTTCTTTTTTAGCTTAGCCAACTTTCAAAGGCCATTGGCTTGAGGGTGATGATAATCATAAATTAGTTGAAATTTCATTGGTCCTCAACATCAAAAACCAGATCAGATATACAATTGTGGAAGTAAGAACTATCTGGTAGAGGGTAGAGGTTTGGTAAAGATTCTGGATTAAGAAACCCTGTGGTGTATGTAGCGGTACTGGCAACAGCAAGAAACTCAGTTGGGTTGAAAATGAGCACCCTCATTTGGTTTAGATGGTTCTTCTCTGAGTTTCCATAATCTGTGCTTATGTCTATCATGCTGCATAACTGATGGAATGCAAGCTCAATGAGGTTTGAGTTGCTACTTTGCTCAAATCCTAGCACAGGGTTTTACCTGAAAGAAAAGGCTGAATATGAAACAAGGAGTTTGGGCATTATTCATTTAGGTAGTGGGCACTTGAATGCAAAGAGGAGACTGATGGGAGAATATTCTGAATTTAAAATCTCCAGGAGTTTGTGCTCTCTGTGAAATAGCACAGTGAGATAGGATCTCACTCATAAAGGCATTCAGTGACACAGAGCTGGTGTTCTGCTGGAAACCTTAGGTCCAGTAATCATAGATCCCTGTCTTCCCCTTCCTCCATCAAGAAAAGAGATGTCTCAGACTCTTCAAAATCCCAGGTGGGTGTGTCGCTGGAAAGTGAACAAAGAACAAGTTTTTGTAAGCATTTAGGAGCAGTAAGTTGACTGAGCTTTCAGGGGATGGATCGTGGCTGTGGCAGAAAAGAGCCAAGACAGACGGCGTCAAACGTTCTCTCCAGACCAGCTCTGTCACCTGGCACTTCTTTGCTTCCCGTCTCCTTCACATTCCTTCGCATTCTGCCAGTTCAGTTCTCACCAGCTTCTCAATCACACCTTTGTTCCAGTAGGAAGGAACACAGTGTCAAATGGAGGGTAGGTGCAAGTAGATTTTACAGTTTTTCTTCTGGGTACAAGAATCTCAGATGCATGAGTAGTTGGTAGCCCGTGAAGTTCTTCCACATTATACCACAATGATGAATTTCCCAGGGTTTACTAAAATTTTGGTCTTGTTCCCAAAAACTCAAAATCCCCCTTTGGCTTCTATCCAGAGAAATTCAAATGCAGATAGTAAGAAAGTTACCTTGACTCAAGTCTCCCAGGCCACGCCTATGTCAGAAATAAAAGTTTGTTTTTAATATTCAGAAGGCCTCTAATCCATGGCCCTGAGTGGATCAACTCCTTCCATTATAAGTACACCAGTCATGTCAATAATCATTAAATAATGCAAATCCAACCATCTCAAATCCTGTCTAAACATATCAATGGTCCCTCTTTGCTCACAGGATGAATTCCAGGTTCTGAGCTAAGCATGCAAGGCTATTTGTGATCTGGCCCCTGCTGTCCTCTCTAGTCTTGAAGTCACCATCTCACTACTGACATTCCAGCTGGGCCAAATTATTTGCTTTTCCTTGAATAAGTGGTTCTGTTTTACTCTTCTGAATTACTATGTGTGTCTGGAGTCCTTTTCTCTATCCCCACCTCTGCTAAGTTTTCCACTTAGTCTAAGAAGCTGTCTCCTTCTGATTCTTCAAGACATAGATGACACATTATCTTCTACATCTGTCTCACTTGACTGCTCTTCCAATTTGGTTAAGATTGCTCTTTGGATGGAGGGATTGAAAGGTAACTGCTAAGGGCTGGAGGTGGGGTTCTTTCTGGAGTAATGAAAATGCTCTAATATTGATTGTGGTGATGAATGCACAACTCTGTGATCATACCCAAACGAACTGAATGTGCACTTTGGATGCATTATATGGTATATGAATATATATCAATAAAATTGCTGGGAAAAAAAATACTACATTCCTATAGGAGGGGAAAAAAGATTGTTCCTTGTGTTTTCGTAACAACCTGCACTTATGTTTATCACAGTATTAACTGATGAAATGTAAACACCATGAGGTCTGGGGCTCTCTCTAATTTGCTCAAAACTATAACTCCCATGACTAGCACAGTGACCAAGTCAAATTAGGTGCCTGATAAACATTTGTTGAGTAAGTGAAAAGATGAAGCCTACCTTGTAAGGCTTACCAAATAGTAAAAGCAATGCTATGGTTACTAGTAACCTGATTTAATAGGAAGTCTATAGTAAAAGAAAGCACCATAGACATTAGCCTCTAATAGATAATGTTTAACATCTTTTCATGTGCTTATTTTCCATCTATATTTCTTTTTTGAATTATCTATACAAATATTTTTTTCCATTATTTTATTGGGTTGTTTGTTTTCTAATCATTGAGTCTTGAGAGTTCTTTACATACAAGTCCTTTTTCAGCAATGTAATTCGCAAATATTTTCTCCCAGTATGTGACTTGTCTTTTTGTTCTCTCAACAGTGCCATTTGAAGAGCTGAACTTCTTAATATTGATCAAATCGTTTTATGAATTTTTTCTTTCATGGACTGTGTTTTTGGTGTTGTATCTAAGAAATATTTGAAATAGTTACTTTTATAGAAATAGAGTGAGAAATACAGAGTAATAACTGAGGAAAACTATTAATCAAAAATCTGAAAGGGCAGGGCACCCCTCTCGATCATAATTACTCTTCTTTATTTTTCTTTCTTCCTGTCTATCTTAGTTTCCTAGGGCTGCCATAACAAAGTACCGTAAACCGAGTGGCTTAAAACAATAAAAAGGTGCTGTCTAACAGTTCTGGAGGCCAGGAGCCCAAATCATGGTGTCTGTAGGGCCATGTGTCCTCTAAAATCTATAGGGCTCTTGTGGTGCTTCCTGACAATATGCTCCCTCGCTGCCTCTGTCATATGACTATCTTCTCTCTCTCCCTGTCTGTGTCCAAGTTTCCTCTCCTTATAGGGACATTGGTCATATTGGATTAAACCCACCCTAAGCCAGCTTCGCCTCATTATTACTAATAACATCTTCAACAATCCTATTTCCAAATAGCAACACATTCGTGGGACTGGAGGTTAGGACATTTCATGGGACACAGTTCAATCCCTAACACTAGTCTTTCAAAAATTGTTTTAAACCTAAACTTTATCAAGGTAACAGCATAATTGTTTGTATATATGAAAGTAATAAAAGTCAAAGCTATGTTTCCGAAATCAATAGTAACTCAGTCACATCGTATATGCATTTTAAGACACATATGTTGCTACCAAATGCCATTAAAGAGATCCTACTCATATTTAGGAAGATCAACTTAAGGTCACAGTGAGAACCATAATTTGAATTTTATCATTTGTGTTCATGTAAAGTCATTAAATTATACATTATTTTCTATTTCAGCTGGATGAGGAATATATTAAGTATCAAAGAAGCGCTTGTGAAACTTTTTCACTGAAGTCTCCAAACAGCAAAAGAGGATGCATGAGCCCCTAAGGCGACTAGGAGTATATAAAATGCAAAAACATTTTAATTCCCCATTTTATACTTAAAATGTATGTGTTTTATGTCTGTCATTCCATGGCCTATATTTTTGTGTAAATATAAAATCATTTCCTCTAACCATTGATTTATTGGAATGATGAACCAACGCTGAGTTGCACTCTAATGACGTGGTTGAATCAAAGCCCTAATCGTAACATAATTTAATCAGACATCTCATCTTAATCTAATACACACCCAAAGGAACAGACCAGTTTACAAACATAATCTTTATCTTTTTTTTTTTTGGCATTCATAAATAATCTCAAACTGCCACATTAGTGTTTCAGAATGACTTTGGATTTGTTAGTGAATTTGAAAGACCAGTTTAACTAAGTCTTTCCTAGCATTTCCCTATGTTTCCAAAAACTTGATCTCTCTTTATACCACACTTAAAAATATATATATTTTGGTGTAGAAGGAAAAATAAAGAAAATTGAAGTTGCCTCACTCACTAATTTTCCCATTTTTCTTCCCTTAATCTCAAAGAAGCCTTGTCTTAAATTATGAATCAGGTGTTCTTGCAATTTAAATGATATGACCATAAATGCATATGATGATGCTGGTGGGACATGTCCTGGGCCCCTTATTTCTCTACTTGGTTTCCCTTTACAGGGAAGTCAGCAGGGTCAGATGGGGAGATGGAGTCGTAAAATGTCATCACATCCCTACCCCTACTCCCATTCTCCACTCCTGCTGTCCTGTCAGACAAAAGATACCCACTGAATATTCCCATTTATATAAAGTTTTGGAAAATGCAAACATATCTACAGAGACAGAAAGCAGATCAGCAGTTGCCTGGGGATGGGGCTGGAGCAGGCAGGAGTAGGACAGAGGGATGACGAAAGAGCATGCAGAAAATTTGGGGGTTAATTAATATAGTCATCATCTTGATGTGATGATTTCAGAGGAGTATATATATGTCAAAATATAACACATTGCACACTTTAAACATGCACAGTGTATTGTATGTCAATATCCCTTGATAAATATGTTAAAAACACAACTAAAAGAAATATTAACAATAAATGTTGTAGAGCTTTAAAATAGAAAATTGCTGAAATACTACCTAAATATTACATATTTACATTTTATTTTTCAGTTTATAAAGTACTTTCATTACATTTCTCCATTTTATCTTTATAACAGCTTTGTGGTACATTGGGCAGGCATTTTTATCCCATTTTATACATAAGAAAACTGAGATTCAGAAAGGTTAATTGCCTAAGATCAAAAAGAGATGAAATTGGACCTAGACTTTTAACCATGCTGTGCTGACCTTACTTCGGTAGAGTTTTCTATAATATCACACTCTGTCACCAGATACACTCTATGTTCCTCGTTTTCATGATCTCTAATTTGATACCATGCATATAGAAAAAATCAGTTATCAAAATATGAAGCTTTCAACAAGCCACATATGTTTATTTGGAAACTGGGAGGCCTAGGATACAAGTGAGGTCTTATTACAAAGGAACACAAATTTTAAATTGTTCACCTTGTCACTGTTCTCAGAATGTGCTTCTGAGCCAGGAGATAACCATCTAGCAAGCTCAGGTTACAGTGAGCCTATCTGCAAACAGAGATGGAAAGAAATGAAGCACATGAGACGTCCTATCTCGGTGGCCTGGAATCTAAATCTAAGTTGACTAAGAGTCTCATAATTTGAAGCCTTGCTACCTACAATTTTTTTTACTTCAAAATATGTCTCAAATGTTCTCATTTTCCTTCCTCTCTATGTCCATTACTCTAATCCAAGTTACCACATTTCCTCACTTAAATACAGTGGTTCTTCCTGTTTTTCACTCTTGCCTCTTTCTAGTTCATTCTCTACATTGCAGCCAAAGATCTTTAAAATTACATTATGCCATGCCAACTCACTGCTTGAATCCTCCAATGGCTCCCCGTTTCCTTTAGAATAGCACCTACAGCATTACTGAGGCATAGAAGTTGCTGCACCATCTAGTCCCTTCTATCTGGTCCCTTTGCAACAACTTGTGGAACTCTCTGCCGCTCTCAGCACCGCTAGATCACTGATTTTCTCTCATTTTCCTCAACTTGCCAAAGACCCACCAGGGGCATTTGTACATGCTCTGCCATGCTTGGAAAAGTCTTCCCTCCACTCTTCAAATATCGCCTCTTCACAGAGGTTTCTCCTGAACACCCTCTCTAACATGAGTCCTCCATTGTTCTTCTTATGCCATCGTTTTTTTTAATTTCATAGGATTTAGCACAATTTTCAATTATGTCATTTAATTGTTTATGCACTTATTTTTTCTGTTCACCTCACTTGAATCTAAGCTCTTGTAGAGCTGGGGCCATAGCCCAAGCGCATAGGAAAGATTTGGTACATAGTAGGGAATTGATAAAAATTTGTTGAAAGATTGAATGAGTAAAGACAAAAAATGAAATATAACTTAATGTCCATCAATAAAGGAATAGTTATCCTATAAAATGGTATCGAATCATTTTAAAGAATGAAAGAAATTGATATGTACTACTGTTGTTAAGTGAAAAAAGCATGTTGCATAACAATATATTAATTACAATCATATTTTCATTAAAGTGTGTATTTATGTATGTGGGGTGGGAGGGTCTGAGGATCTACACCACAAGCTATTAGCAATGGTTATATCTGGAGAGGGAAGTGATACTGTAGAAGTTGGGAATTGGAATTGGGTTATGGGAGACTTTAGCTTTTATTTTATTTACTTCTTTTAGAGATTGCATTTTTATTCCTGTGAGCATATTCAGGTTTTTTGTGTAATTTAAAGGTAAACACATTTTTTGTTTGCTGATGCCTTTATTTACTATGTTGCAAATTAATATGGAAAACTGAATAATCAAATAGGTGTGAAAAGGTTACCAGAATCAATACATGGTACAAATAAGGATGTTACATGTATAGATTAAGTAATTTCAAGTCCTTAACTTGAAATAGATAAGAAGAGTTGGAAAGACTAAGGGAAAAAAATCACACCCCTCCTTCAGGAAGATAAGTTGTTCATTTTGTCATGATTTTTCAGGCCTGAAAACATTGAATTTTTTTTTAAATCTCAATAAAGAGTAAACATATTTTGGAGTTTTACATTTTATTCAGTAGTGCTGCAATTGAACACAGAGCCAAGACATCAGAAATGTTTATGACCAAGCACAGTTATAGACATTTATACATTTGACCAGCTCTGTCACATTTACTCAACTTCTAAAACACAAGCAAACAAGAAAACCATTTTGTCTAGTTTTATGGCCTGTTAGGTCACTGTGGTAGGGATGTGTGTGTCCTTTATGTAACTGCAAATTCAGACAAAAAAGATGATTGCAGAAATGCAATAAATTGTATCCGGAAAGAATGCTGGAATGTTACCATAAAATGAAGGTCAGAAGGAAACACAAGAACTCCAATTACAGTCATTGAAAATGTGCACTTTCCCACAGAGTAGGCACAAGTGGAAGGCAGCTTCAGGCTTTCAAGATGAGCATCAGATTCCCTCATTTATTGAGTAATTGTCTACCCACCGTGACCATGCCCCATCCCTTGATCATTTGAACAATTTTATATATCTTTCATGTATATTCAGATGGACTTACTCCCATGAATCCCCCATCACAGACACCCCCCACCAATGA
>JAQZBX010042243.1:0-22104 GCA_029593785.1 Cabassous unicinctus | reverse complement strand
CCCTGGTCAGACCAGAGGTAAAGACTGATGTGAGTGTTTGGGGCTGGTGCGAGGCTGGGCTGGAAGAATAAAAAAAAGAAAAAGAAAAAAAAGTAAAGAGAGGTCTGCTCACATCTATTGTTTGGAGAACACACCAGAACCCCAAAATTGGAAAATGGTGAGGTCGACTAGATTCTGAGACTGTAACTTTGTCTTTTTGCAAAGTTCTGCCCTGTTCAGTTTCTTCATCTCAAGGTGAATATAATCTCTATTTTTGCATACTCTTTTAAAAGAGTCAATAAAGCACATAAGAACTGTATTACAAGGGTTGCTCCCTGATTACACACACAAAAAAATAAAACTAGTGAATGCTTAAGTCTGTGGGACACTCATTGTTCATTTGATTGGATTTACCAGATAATTTAAAAATTATAACCCTCAGATGACGTTGGGTATGTAAGCTTATTGTAAAGATTAATTATGAAGACTCATTCATTCCATTCTTCATTCATAAATACTTTTAATTGCATTATGTGTACTAAGAAATATACCATGTTCAGGAAATTTCTCAGGGATCCTAACACACTGGTTCACTATAGATAAAATGATGGAATTACCTGAAATAAATTCAGAAATAAAAATAAAATAGAAGATTGGAGTCCAGGGCAAGATGGCTTCAGCTTAAGTGGGCACTCACCATGTCTCTCAAAAAAGATGGCTGATTGGGTGCAGGATCCAGCCTGAGTGAGTTGTTCTGGGAGCCCATGGAGCAGGAGGCTTTGGGGCAATGATCTGGAGGGAGATGGACAGGGAGATAGATTGCTGAAGATAAACCATGAGTTTTTAGCCCCATAGAAATCATGGACAGCTAAGTCCCACCCTCGGGACAAAGAGTGAGGGTGTGCCCAAACTCCCGCTAGCCACCCAGAAAAAGGGAGCATTCTCCAAGAGTGGGAGTGTTCTGGCAAGAGGCAGAGAGGATTTCCTTTCTGTGGGTTTGATTGTCTGGACTCCCTTAGAGCTTTGGGGAGCACACCACATGGCTCAAAGTGGCACAAGGCTGAAGGGAGAGGTGAATCTGCTGAGGAAGCCTGATTTACGTAAACGCCCTGGGATACAGAGGCTTGGCTTGAGAGAAGGCGGAATCAGCCAATTTAATGGTTCTTCACTGAGGACTATCAAAATTTCAACTCCCCTAAGGAAGTCGAGCAGAGGGAAGTGCTTAATAAGATTTCAAGGGCCTATTTAGGGACCCCTGGGAGGAAGGGGTAGTCTAGAAGAGGCTTGAAAAATCACTTCAGGTGCAGTGTACTCAGTCATCAGGGTCCCATTTGATTTCAAAAAGGAAGTCAACCTAACTAGAAGAGGGGAGGGAGATCTGCTTATACAGCCTGCTGAAACCAGCTGCCCCAGAAGAGTAAAATCTGCCCAGGGAAAAGTGACTGAATAGCTTTCTGAAGAGCTGGCTGACCCAGTTGGAGGGGTATCTCAGTGGAGGAATTTCTGCCTTGAAGGTATGTGGTCCTCGGTTTGATTCCAGACTCCTCTAAGAGTGGTGATCCACAGGGATATCTAACATCCAGCTGATACTGTAGGACAGGGAAAACATAGATATTATTTTTGTACTAGATTCTTTTGGATCCCTTATTTAAAAAAAAAAAAAAGTTTACTTAAAATTTTTAACTTAGTTTACTCACTAAAACTTGCCTCAAAACCTGCAGAGAGAAGCCTGCAGGGAAAATGATTGAAGAACAGGAAAACTGAGAGGCTCCACAAGGACCCAAGAAGGAACATTCTTCTTCCTTGGCTTTGTTTGACTGCTTGCTTGTATGTTTGATTTGGGTTTTTTGTTTTTTGTTGTTGCTGTTGTTGTTTTGTTTCTTGTTACTTTCCACTTTCCTCTGCCCCATTTTTTAAAATTAGGTGCTGCTATCTTGTTTTTTCTTTGCTGTGTTTCTCCTCCCTTGATTTCCCATTTTCTGTGTATACTGATTTTGACTATCAAAGCTATCTCTTTTCTTTCTTAATCTTTCTATCTTCTGTTTCTGTTGTGGTGCTTACATTCCACCATTTTTTATTAGTCTTGAACTTTATTGGTTTCAATTTCTATCTTGTCTATTCTGTTTTCTTTTTTCATTAACTTTTTTCTTTCTCTCCTTTCTTTTCTCTTTCTCTCACTCTTCATTGTTCTGGCCTTTTAAATCATTCTATATATTTTTCTCTATTCTGTTTCCCATTTCATTGTAAGTAATCCACTTTTTATTCCTATTACTCTACAATGCTTACATTAGATAAATTCTCAATTTACTAAATCTTACATGGCCCCTCTTCCAACTTTTATTATTATTTCTATTATCCTTTTTCTTTTCTTACCTCTTTTGATTTTTCTGGCCCTAATCATTTTCTTTCAAGGGAGCATAGAAAACAGGAAGGAAATAGAACAAGAAGAACAAAGTGTCAAAGAGAAAACTTATCACACACACAGAACTAGCAGCTAAACAAAACTTTACAGCACAGAAAGAAGGTAATCAACTGAATGAACCCATCAAGATAAATGATGACCAGACGACAACAAAAAATTACAAACCATACTAAGAAATAGGAAAGCATTGACTAGTCCAATGAAAAAATTAAAAACCTGGAAGAGATGCAGAACATAGAACAAATAATCAAAGCTGTTCAAATAAATATCATGGACCAACTTAATGAAATGAAGGAAGAGCTTAAGGATGTTAAGATGACACTGGGAGAACATACAGAAGAAAATTTAAGCATACATTAAAAATATAATAGATATGATGGTGATGAGTGGAACAATCCAAGAAATCAAAAGGACTGGAATCACGTAACAACAGATTTGAAGAGGCAGAAGAAAGAATTAGTGATGTGGAAGACAGTACATCTGAAATCAAACAGATAGTAGAATGTATAGATAAAAAGATAGAAAACATCCTCCAGGGATTTAGGGATTTAAATAACAACACAAAACACACAAACATACACATTATAGGCATCCCAGAGAGAGAAGAGAAGGGAAAGGAAATAGAAGTAGTGTTTGAGGAAATAGGGGCTGAAAACTCCCCAACCCTATTGAGGGAGATAGATGTACATGTAGAGGAAGCACAGCACACCCCAAAGAGTATAAATCCTAGTAGGCCTACTCCAAGATATCTACTTATTAAAATATCCAATGCTCAAGACAAAAAGAATATACTAAAGGTAGCAAGAGAAAAGATAACCATCACATACAAGGGAAGCTCAATAAGATTAAATGTGGATTTCTCATGTGAAACCATGTAGGAAAGAAGACAGTAGTATGGCATAGTCAAGGTACTCAAAGAAAAAAACTTCCAGCTGTGAATTCTCTATCCAGCACAGCTAGCATTCAAAAATGATGGAGAGTTCAAAATATTCACAGATAAAAAGAAATTAAGAGTAAGCCAATAAGAAACTGCCCTTCAAAAAATAGTAAAGGAAGTTCTACAGGTTGAAAGGAAAAAACAAGAGAGAGAGACTTGGGGTAGAGTGTAAGAACAACTAAAAAGACAAAAAGAGAAATAAAAACATCATATGACATAAATAAACCCAAAGAAAATATGGCTGATGTAAGAAATTCCTTGAGAGTAATAACACTGAATTTTAATGGATTAAATTAACCAGTCAAGAGACACAGATTGGCAGAATGGATAAGGAAATATGACCAATTTATATGTTGGGTCAAGAAACCCACCGTAGACCCAGAGATTCAAGGAGGCTGAAAGTGAATGGCTAGAAGACAATTTTACAAGCAAACAACAACCAAAAAAGGGTGAGAACAGCTATACTAATATTGGACAAAATAGACTTTAAATGCAAATCTATTGTAAGAGAAAAAGATGGACACTATATATTAGTACAAGGGGTAATCTGTCAAGAAGAAAAAACAATCATAAACCTTTATGCACCTAATCAGGGCCCCTCAAAATACATGAGGCATACACTGGTAAAACTAACTGGAGACATAAAAACCTCTACAATTATAGTGGGGGACTTTAATACACCATCATCAACATTAGACAGAACATCTTGAAAGAGAACCAATAAAGAAACAAAGACCCTGAATAATACATTTGAGGATCTGGACCTATTATATATATACAAAACACTATAACCAAATACAGTGGGATATATATTCTTCTTGAGGGCACATGGATCATACTCCAAGATAGACCACCTGCTAGACCACAGAACAACTCTCAATGGATTCAGAAAGATGGAGATTATACAGAGTAATTTCTCTGACAACAATGGAATGAAATTGGAAATCACTAAAGGCCAGAAAACCAGATTAGGCACAAAAATATGGAGGTTAAAGAACACACCCTTAGACAAACAGTGGGTCAAGGAGGAAAATCTCAAAAAAAAAAAAAAATTACTTTGAAGTGAATGAAAATGATGACACAACATATCAAAACCAATGGATACAGCCAAAGCTGTACCGAGATGAAATTCATAGCCATAAATGCATATATCAAACAAAAGAAAAAGGTAAAATTGAAGACATAACTGCACACCTGGATGAATTGGAAAAACAATAACAAGCTAACCCTAAAGGAAGAAGAAAAAAGGAAATAACAAAGATTAGAGCAGAACTAAATGAAATAGAAAATAAGAAAGCACTAGAAAAAATTAAACCAAATGCTGGTTCTTTGAGAAGATCAATAAAATTGACAACCCCTTAGCCAGCCTAACAAAGAAAAAGAGAGAGCAGATGCAAATACACAAACTAAGAAATGAGGAAGAGGATATCACCACTGACCCCACAGAAATACAGAATATCATAAGAAGATACTTTGAAAAATTATATGCCAAGAATGATAATTTACAGGAAATGCACAAATTCCTAGAAACTCACAAGCAGCCTACATTGAAGAAAGAAGAAATTGATGAACTCAACAGTCCAATTACACATAAAGAGAAGACTCGGTCATCAAAAAGCTCCCAACAAAGAAGAGCCCAGGACCAGATGCTTCACATGTGAATTCTACCAAACATTGTGGAAAGACCTAACACCAATCCTGCATATGTGCTTCCAAAAAATAGAAGTAGAAGGAACATTGCCTAACTCATTCTATGATGCCAACATTACCCTAATACCAAAGCCCAAGAAAGATGCCACAAGAAAGGAAAATTACAGACTAATCTCTCTAATGAAACTAGATGCCAAAATCCTGAAAAAAATACATGCTAATCACATTCAACAATATATCAAACAAATTATACATCATGACCAGTGCATTTCATGACAAGTATGCAAGGATGGTTCAACATAAGAAAAACAATCAATGTAATAGACCCCATAAACAGATTGATAGAAAAAAATCACATGATCATCTCTATAGAGACAGAAAAAGCATTTGACAAAATGCAGCTCTCTTTCCTGATAAAAACACTGCAAAAGATAAGACTAGAAGGAAATTTTCTGAACATGGTAAAGGGTATATATGGAAAACCCAGAGCCTTCATAATTTTCAATGGTGAAATGCTAAAAGCTTTCTCCCTAAGATCGGAAACAAGACAAGGATGCCCAATATCACTGTTCCTTTTTAACATTGTCTTATAAGTACTTGCTCGAGCACTGAGGCAAAAAAAAAAAGATATAAAAGGCATCCAAATTCAAAGGAAGATGTAAACATTTCACTATTTATAGATGACATGATCCTATACGTAGAAAGCCCTGTGAAATCTACAACAAAGCTTCTAGAACTTACAAAGGAGTTCTGTAAAGTCAGAGTGTATAAGATCAAAGCTCAAAAATCAGTAGCATTTCTGTACACCCAAAACAAGCAATCTGAGCAGGAAATCAAGAAAAAAATAACATTTAAAATAATAACTAAAATTATCAAATACCTAGGAATAAATTTAACTAAAGATGTAAAGGACTTATATACAGAAACTACACAACACTGTTAAAGGAAATCAAAGAAGACTTAAATAAATGGAATATTCCTTGTTCATGGATAGGAAGACTAAACGTCATCAAGATGTCTATCCTACCCAAAGTAATCTACAGATTTAATGCAATCCCAAAAAATCAACACTATATTTTTTAATGAATTGTACAAACTACAAAATTTATTTGGAAGGGTAAGAGGCCCTAAATCTCCAAAGACATATTGAGAAAGAAAAATAAAGTTGGAGGTATCACACTACCTGACTTTAAAATATATGACAAAGCTACAGTGCTCAAAACTGCATGATATTGGCACAAGGATACACATACTGAACAATGGATCTGAATTGAGACTTCCGATATAGATTCTCACATATAAAATCATCTGTTATTTGACAAGGCAACCAAGCCCACTCATTTGGGAGAGAAGGGCCTCTTGAACAAATGGTGCTTGGAGAACTGGATATCCATGTCCAAAGAATGAGAAGAACACCATCTCACACCTTATACAAAAATCAACTCAAGATGGATCAAAGATCTAAATGTAAAAGCCAAGACCATAAAGATCTTGGAAGATAATTTAGGAAAGCATCTACAGTACCTTGTAATAGGAAATGGTTTCATGAACTTCACATCCAAATCATGAGCAACAAAAGAAAAAATAGATAAATGGGATCTTATCAAAATTAAAAACTTTTGCATCTCAAAGGATGTTATCAAGAAAGTATAAAGGCAGCCCACCCAATGGGAGAAAATACTTACGACCATATATCTGATAGGACCCTAATATCCTGCATATATAAAAAATCCTACACCTCAAAAATAAAAAGACAGACAACCCATTTAAAAAATGGGCAAGCAAACTGAAAAGACACTTCACTGATGAATAAATAAAAATAGCTAAAAAGCACATGAAAGATGTTCAACATCGCTAGCTAGTAGAGAAATGCAAATCAAAACTATGAGATACCATTTTTCACTGATTAGAATAGTGGCTATTAAAAAACAGCAGACTATAAGTGTTGGAGTGGATGTGGAGGAATGGAAACCCTCATCCACTGCTGGTGGGATTGTAGAATGGTCCAGCCACTATGGAGGATAGTTGGGCAGCTATCAAAAAACTAATTATATAACTTCCATATGATCCAGTGATTCCACTGCTGGGTCTATATCTTGAAGAATTGAAAGCAAAGAAACAAACAGATATATGCACACCAATGTTCATAGTGGCATTGTTCACTATGGCTAAAAGTTGGAATCAACCCAGGTACCCATCAACAGATGAATAGATAAACAAAATGTGGTACATACATACAGTGAAATATTACTCAGCTGTTAGAAGGAATAAAGTGCTAACACATGGGGTAACATGGATGAATCTTGAAGACATTATGTTGAGTGAAGCAAGCCAGGCATTGAAGGATGAACAGTACGTGACCTCACTGGTATGAATTAAGGAAATTGAGCAGTCTCAGAGTCCTATTGTCTGTAAGATAGGTTTACAAGAAAGAGAAAGAAGTTTGTGAGCCATCACCCATACGGATGTAATCTATGGAAAAATGATAGAGTGTAGTTGCATATTGAAGGGATAGGAAAGGAGGGTAGTGATGTTATTGGGTTGGGTGCTGGAGTGTTGACAGATGGGCAGATTGGGAAGAGTGGGTCAGAATGTTCAGGATACTGGGGAGCGGGTTGGGAGAGGGACCAGGTGAACACCAGAGATTTGTGGGTATGAGGTAGAAAGTACTGAGGTGGAAATACTTTTATGGCAAAATGACAAGAGTCACTGGTTTATGGTGTTGTTTGGGGGACATTCAGGACAGTGTGCATCTAGAGCAGGCTTCTAGGGAGTGTGTGAGTGTTCATTCTGCCATAATGTGTTTTATCAGTGGCCATAATGAGCAGGAAAGAGTTGGACTCCCATCTTTGGAAGGACTGATTTTTCAGAAATAATCAGGAGTCTTTTAAGAGCAAGGGCGGTTCCTAATAGGGGAGGACAAACAAGTGTGTCAAGACCTCTTGTTGCATGTAACTATGAATCTTGTCATCCAAGTCAAGTCAGTGGGTCTTCATGGGCCCTGGGGCAATGGGGTGGAAGGAATAGAATAGATTAAACATGGGGTATTTATTGGTCAGTGGAAATGCTCTTCATTACCATACAGTGATGGACAGAGGACATGTTAAATATCATCAAAATTTATAAAAGTGTGTCGTCTAAAATGTAAACCATTGACAATGTTTAGTAACTATATTTCACTATTTGTATATCAGTTATAACAGTGCAACCATCCACAAATAAAAAGGTATTAATAGGGGGGAGAGGAAAGGGTGAGGATGTTGGGTATATGAGTCTCTTGTATTCTATGTGTGACTTTGCTGTGACCTAAGACTTCTTTGAAAACAATATGAAAAATAGTGAGACACACTGGGGAGAGAGACGGGGAAGGTGCCACAGTAAAGACTGGACACCGGATATTGCAGTGATAAAAGGCAAAAGGTCAAAAGAAATTTTTTTATATTTTCATTTTTTTTAATATCCCAAACTTTTAATTTAGGGTATTTTTTAATTTTTAGTATTTTTTTATTTTTATATCTTTTATCTCTTACATTTAAACATATTATTATTTCATTTTCCTATTAATTGTATTCAGCTATTATAATGGCTTCATCTTTGAAGAAGTTTTGGATCATAGAAGGGTTACAACTGGGGTAGGGGAGGATTGTTGCTGTGGGGTGTCAGGGATGGGGGAAGCATTGGAGGAAGTTCACGTGAGCATAAATATAGTGTATATAAAAATGTTCAAATGTTCATGGGGCATTGTCACCGTGGGTGGAGAATAACTCAGTAAATGAGAACACTGAATTCTCATCCTGGAGAGCTCTGCCACATTCTCTAAGGGTGCAGCAACAGTCCCCCAAGTGCAGGGGCAATGACTGGTGAAGAAGGATGATCCACTGATTGTCCCTTGGTATTGATGACTAGCTTTTGAGTGTTTGCTCTTGAAATTGATACTTAGCCTATTGTTGTGAGGTGGGTAAATGTTGCCTCCTGAGAGCCTCCTTATTGCTCAATTGTGGCCTCTCTCTAAGCCAAACTCAGTATATGAATGCATTACCTTTCTCCCTGCATGGGACATGACTCCTGGGGATGAGACTTCCTGACACTGAGGGATTGCTACCAAGTGCCAACTGACAATGTGATTGGAAAAAGACCTTGAATAAAAGGGGGAAAATGTAAAGACAAATGAGGTTATATGGCTAAGAGACTTCAAAATGAGTTGGGAGGACATCTTAGAGGTAATGCTTATGAACATCTCAGTAGGATCACATAGAATTCCAAAGTGGATATCACCCCAAATAGTGGGGATCCTGAGGTCTCTGGAGACACCCAGGTCCTATGTCAGGGCAGATAGCTCAGGAGTTTGATGCCTTGCCAGTGGGCTCTTTTTGGAGTTTGTGCTCCTAAGAGTGACAGAGTTGGACTCAGCTATCTCTTCTCTGCACATGGCTCATCTGTCCCTTCTATTCAAACCTGTACTTGGTGCTGGAGTTTGTAGGTATTTGTCCAGAGATGAGTCTTTGGGCTGTCCATGTGCCAGCTGGTCCCAGAATCTCAGTGGAGCAGCAACTCCTACTCTACAATGCACTGGACTCACCATGGATAACTGGCAGGGAGATGATGATGGACAATGGCAATCCCATGGAATGGAGAGAGTCTGCAGCTTCAAGCAGGATAACCTCACCCATCTTCCCAATGGGATATAAGCCCCCTCTCAATTTGAGGTGGAGTGGACATCACCATCCCAGACTCCTCAGATCGGGGTAAGAGCTATGGACTAGAGTGGACATAGTTGTATTCTACTATAGACATATTGTGATTCAAGCAATGGAAGAAAGTACAACATTGATGTGGAGCCAGTGCTCACTGGAGGCTCTGGGGGCAGGAAGAGGGAAAAGCAGTTGTAATACAGGGTTTTTTCAGTAGTTGGCAATTGTCCGGAGTGACATTGCAATGACAGACATAGGCCATTTTATATCACCATATAACATGCAGAACTGTGTGGGAGAGAGTGTGGTCTACAATGTGAACTATGATCCACGCTTAATGGCAAAGCCCCAGGATGTTTTTATCAATTGCAATTAATGTGCCACAGTAATGAAGGATGTTTATTTTGTTTATTTGGGAGGTTATTGGGAGGTGTCGCAGGTGGGGTGTACGGGAATCCCTATAATTTTTGTGTAACATTTGTGTAATCTAAGTATCTTCAAAAAAAATTAAGAAGTAAAATAAAAATAATCTCTCAGTAAAAAAAAAAAAAAATTGTGTGACTCCTACAACAAAATTTTGACTTGAAATGTAAAATATAAATATGGATGAAATCACAAATTTTACTTTAGGAGATAAAGGCTGACTTCATAAAATGGAGAACATTGTTATACTATTTGCTTGTAAACATTAAGTCTAGTGGAAGTTTTAGTTTTTCCCAAAACACTAAAATAAATTAAATTCCTATCTAAATTAAAAAAAAAATTTAAAAATTAATAGAAGATTAATAAGTATGAACATTTTCAACACTCCTAATATGATAAAAATAAAATGGGTTTTGCATGAAAAAGAACTATGAGGATAAATATTCATTATAATTTAGATCTCTTAATGTTTGTATTCATATTTATACATTAAAATGTGTGTTTATATTCTAGAGAAAATTGCATTTCTGTGAATAAAATCTCATGAAATTTCTATGCTCAACTTAATCTGTGTATTATTTATTGTGGTGAAATTCATATAACATAAATTTAACCATTTTAAAAGTACAGTCAGTGACATTTAGTACATCCACAATGTTTTGCATCAGCTTTATCTAATTCAGAATATTTTTATCTCCTCCATAGTAGACCTCACACCTGGAAAAGAAGTTACTCCACATTTCTCACCACCCTAAAACCCCATCAACCAATCTTTCTGTCTATGGATTTACTTCTTCTGGATATTGTATAAAAATGAATCTTGTAAAATGTGAACTTTTGTGTCTGGCTTCTTTTACTTAGCATGTTTTCAAGATTTTTCTGTTATAGGTTGTACCATTACTTCATTCCTTTTTATTGCTGAGCCAAATTTCAATGTATGGGTAAAATACATTTTGGTTATCACTCACTAGGTGATAGATATTTGGGTTGTTTCTAGCTGTTTGTAATATTAAATAATGCTAGTACAAATATTTGTGCACAATTACCGGACTATTTCTCTTCATTTTTGAAGTTATGTATCAAGGTGGAGAATTTCTGGTTTGTCATATGATTCTGTGTATAAGATATTGAGGAATTGCCCAAATATTTTCCACAGTGGTTGCACCATTGTATATACCCATGAGCAGTACACAAGGATTCCAATTTCTACACATCCTCACCAACACTTATTTTAGATTTTCAAAACTTTTATAAAACTTCTGGGAGTGTGAAGTGGTGTCTCTTTTGTGGCGTTGATTTGTACATCTCTAAAGAGTAAAGATGTTGAGCAACACTCCATGTGGTTGTTGGTCAACTGCATATACTCCTTAAAGAAATGTCTATTCAAATACTTTTGCCATTTTTAGATTATTTGACTTTTGCCTCTTATATTCAGCTCTTTAGTGAAATTATTTTGTAAATATAATATTTTAAGGCAAGGATCAAAATTCATGCTTTGCATATGCATATACAGTTGATCTGCCACCATTTTGTGAAGAAACAATTCTTTCCTGAGTGCAAGACTTTGTTGCCATGTATGATGAAAATTAATTGTATGGGTTTACTTATGGAGTATCAATTCTACTTCATTGTTTTATTGTTGTTATTTTTTTCATTGTTTTATATATTTACCTTTATGCCAATATCACACTATTTTAATTACTGTAGATTTGTATTATGTTTTGAAATAGAGAATTAGTTTTCCCCTTGTTATGTTCTTCTTTATCAATATAATTTTAGCTATTCAGGGTCTCTTATAATTCTCTAATTATGAGGTTCAACTTTTACATTTCTTTTTAAAACATGGCCTTAGATTTTTGGAAGGCATTTCACTTATCTCTAAATCAATTGGAGAGTATTGCCACCTTAGCTATATTAAATCTCCCTTTATTTTAAATGGAATGTCTTTCCATTTATTTAGGTCCTCTTTAATTTCTTTCATCAACATTTTCTTCATATCACTATACATATCTTCCTTAGCTTGGTTAAATTTATTCCCAGCAACTTTATACTTTTTGATGGATGTGTAAATTAATTTTTCTTAATTATCATTTTGGAGTCTCACAATTTGTATGCATAAATACTACTGATTTATTCATGTTGATCTTTTACCCTGCAACTTTACTGCATTTATTTATTAGCTCTAATATTTAGGGAGGGTTTGTGTGCATGACTGTCATTGGGGGTGTGTGTGGATTCAATAGGATTTTTTATGTATAAGGTCATATCATCTCAGCACAGAGATAATTTTACTTCTTCTTTTCCAATTTGCATGCCTTTTATTTACTTTCATAGCCAAACTGCTCTGGCAAGAATATCAGTACAATGTTTAATAGCAGAAATTGAAAGCAAGCATCCTTCAATTCCTAGTTTATTGATTGTTTTTATCATGAAATTGTAGGTTTCATCAAATGGTTTTTTGCATCATATTAGATGATGTTATTTTTTTCAGTCTACTAATGTAAAGTATTACATTGGTGGATTTCTATGTGTTGACACATCCCTTGAATTTCTAAGTCATAATTCTGTTTATGACACTACCATTATTTGTCCATGAAATGTATGTAATTATTAATGATATTTTAGAGTTGAATTTATACTATACACTTATATTCACATACATAAATAATGAAATATAGGGATGTTGGAGTTATGGTGATTAATATAGGGCAAGATTTCAGCTACCACCTCACTAAAATATCAGGTTGTTCAAATAGATTTTCCTTCCAAATCCCTTCATTATCTACTGAGTCCTATCTTATGAGGATTGTGGGGAATGGCAATGACATGAATATGCATGTACTTCTGATATTTTTTGATGCAGGGGATTTTCATGACTATAATTGCATAATTGGAGACATTGATCCCTTCCAACTGATCGATATCATGATTTGATGAATCCCATAATAAAATGTATTCTTACATTTTATTGCAAATCCTTTGATATGCAAATCTTTTGGGGGGAGAAATCCAGAAATCAGTATTGAGGGAGTTACATGGTTAGACACCATGTGGAAGAAGCAAAATGATTTAGGACAAGTGTATCCAGAAATTCAGGTTCACAGTAAATTAGAAAGAGAGTGGGAGTCCAGAAAAAAGGAATGGTTGTTGGAGAACCAATGCTGGCACAAAATCCAAGAATAATTATATCTGAGAAATTCCAGACTGCTTTCTCTGGTGGAGCAGGCCTAATTTCAGATGTGACATGAATTGGGGTACCTATGTTTTGCAAAAAAAGGACAGAATTGAAAGTCTCTGAACATCATGGGCCAATTAATAAATAAAATTCAGTGAGTTACATAATCTTATCTGTGCAATGAGAGTATTCATATCATCTTTTGAGCCAAAGAAGCCAGTATCTTAGAACTTTGACCCTGGGGGATGAGAGCCCTCTCCCTATTTCTCTTGGAGCACAACTTATGTCCCTGTTTATTGGGCCTGAGCTATTTCCCAGGTGAAGGGTTTGACATTCCTGACTGGTGGGTCTGGAAATTGTTTTCAAGACTTGAATCTGAAAGCTTTTTTCTCCATTTGCAGCACTGCTTACCACTGCTTGGCTAGCTGTGATAGAAAATTCAGAGGAAGACAGTTGTCAGCTGAGCTATTGACAAGGCAACCAGGGGTGAGTAGGAAATTCTACTTTAACTGAAATTGAACATCTATTATGAGTTGATGGTAACCTCTCTCCTATTGGCATGGACATTCCAAGTGCATTCAGTTTGTACAGGACTTGAGAATAATTATAAGTTAGGGACTCATCTATAAGTAATTTCTTTCCAACCATTACAGTAGATTTTTCCACTCTCCATTAAGGCTGTGTATTCTCTTGATATCGTTTTTTTTCTCACCAAACCTAAGGTCACATTGGAGAACTAACTGCATGCATGGATAATGTTAGTGCCTGTAATTTGCTTAAGCATGTAGTCAACAGAGGTAGAGGGATGAGTAAGAATAGAAGTTTACAGTCAGTAGGGAAGCTGAGGTTTCAGCAGGTGCATTCAATCAATCCAATTTTTAAATAAATTAATTTATTGATACTTATTAATGGAACATAAAACCATCCAGTGTACAATCAATGGTATTTAGTAAAATCACATGTTGTCCAATTATCATTTCAATCATTAGAGGATTTTCATTATTCCAATAATAATAAAAATAAAAAAAAAATTCATCACCTCTCAATCTCTCTATACTTCCCATGTCATACATAGCTACTAATCTGTTTCCATCTCTCTAATTTATTTGTATTTATATTTTGAAAAAACAGTCTTATGTATGCCATAATCCCCATATTCATATTTTACATGAAGTTTCACTATGTTATACAGTCCCATGCTACATTTTAACTTTCCTTCTAGTAATATACATGTCCTTAGACTTTCCCTTTCAACCACTATCATACCCATATAATAGCTGTGCTAGTTCCAAACACTATGATGTATTTCACCATTTCTATTCATTTCCAAAGATTTACAAACAACTGTTATACCAATTATGCACATAGTAACACTCAACTTCCCATTCTCTATCTTCATTCTATTTTCTGGTGACCTATATTCTAATTATTAACTCCATATGTTTATGCAATATTCGTTCATAATAGCACAATCATACAGGATTTATTCTTTTATAATTGGCTTGCTTCACTCAACATAATGTCCCCCAGGTTCATCCATTTTTTCATATGCTTCACAATTTCATTTTTTATTGCTGCTATATAATATCCCATCATGTGTAAACAGCACAATTTGTTTATCCATTCATTGGTTAACAGACACCTGAGTTGTTTCCATCTTTTGGCAATTGTGAATAATGCTGCTATGAACATTGATGTGAAGATGTCTGTTCATGTTGCTCCTCTCAGTTCTCCTAGGTATATACCTAGTCGTGCTACTGGAGGGCACTTCACTAGTCTTTGTTCAAATTCCTTAGGAACTGCCAAAGAGTCCTCCACAGTGGCTATATCATTCTACATTCCCACCAACAATAAATAAGTGTTTCTATCTCTCCATATCCTTACCAACTCCTGTAGGGTTTTCCAACTTTTTAATAGAGGCAATTCTAATAGGTGTGAAATAAAAAATCATTGTACTTTTGATTTGCATTTCCCTAATGAACATTTTTTTTCATGTGTCTTTTCATCATTTGTATTTCTTCTATGGACAAATGTCTTTTTAAGTCTTTTGCCCATTTGTTAATTGGGTAGCTTGTCTTTTTATTGTTGGGTTGTAGTATCTCTTTATATATCATGGATATTAAACCATTTTTGGATATGTGATTTCCAAATATTTTCTCCAAATGAGTCAGCTGCCTTTTCACACTTTTGACAAAGTCTTTTGAGGTACAAAAGGGTTTAATTCTGAGGAGGTCCCATTTATCTATTTTTAATTTTTTTGTCCATGCATTGGAAGTAATTTTTAAGAAACTTCAATCAACCATGAGGTCTTGAAAGCAGTTTTCTATACTTTCTTCAGGGAGTTTTATGGTTTTGCTTTTATATTTAGGTCCTTGATCCATTTTGAGTTAATTTTTATACAAGGTGTAAGATAGGAATAATATTTCTTTCATTTGGATATGGATATCCAGTTCTCCCAGCATAATTTGTTGAATAGACTGTTTTGGCCCAACTGTGAAGTCTTGACAGCCTTGTAAAAGATCACTTGATTGTAGATGTGGGGGTCTATTTCTGAGGTCTCAGTTTGATTCTATTGGTCAATCTGTCTGTCTTTATGACAGAATCATGCAGGGTTTTTTGCTTTTTTGTTTTTTGTTTTTCGGTTTGTGTGTTTGTTTTACCACTGTGGCTACGTAATATGCTTTAAAGCCTGGAAGTGAGATTCCTCCAACTTTCCTCTTTTTTTAATGACATTTTTGCTATTCAGGGCACCTTACCTTTCCAAATAAGTTTGATAATTGACTTCTTCATTTCTGTAAAAAAAGGCTGTTGGGAATTTTATTGGGATTGTGTTGAATCTCTAAATCAGTTTGGGTAAAATTGACATCTTAAAAATATTTAGTATTCCAGTGCATGAACACAGAATGTCCTTCCATTTATTTATATGCTTCACTTTCATTAAGCAATGTTTTACTGATTTCTAAATACAGGTCTTTTCTGTTCTTAGTTAATTTTATCCCCAATTATTTGATTCTTTTGTTATTATACATGGAATTTTTTACTTGCTCCTTAGATTGCTCATCACTAATGTATAGAAATGCTTTTGATTTTTGCATATTAATTTTGTATCCTGCCACTTTGTTGAATTCATCAATTCATTCTAATAGCTTTGTTGTGGAATTTTCAGGGTTTTCTAGGTATAGGATCAGATCATCAGTGAATAGCAAAGGTTTTACTTTTTCCTTTCTATTTGTATGCCTTTTATTTCTTTGTCTTGTCTAATTGTTATAGCTAGAACTTCAAGCTCAATATTGAATAACAGGGGGTGGATGTGGCTGAAATGGTTGGGCATCCATCTCACATATGAAGGGAACTGGGCTCAATCCCCAGGACCTCCCAGGAATATTCCTAATAAATAAAGATGCAAATATCCTCAACTAAGTCTTGCAAACTGAATCCAAAAGTACATTAAGAGAACTATACAACATAATCAAGTGGGATTTATCCCAGGTATGTAACAGTGCTTCAACACAGGAAAGTCAATTAGAGTAATAAACCACATTGATAAATTGAAGAAGAAAAATCATATGATCCTCTCAATTGATGCAAAAAAAGCATTTGACAAAAACCAGCAGCCTTTCTTCATGAAAACACTCCAAAAGATAGGAATAAAGGGAAGACCTTTTTTCAAGGTATCTTTATCTGGTTTTGTTATTAGGGTGATGTTGGCTTCATAGAATGAGATAGGTAGCATTCTTTGCTGTTCAATTTTTTGGAAGACCTTGAGCAAGGTAGGTATTAGATCATCTTTGAATGATTGGTAGAATTCACCTGTGAAATCATCTTGTCCCAGGCATTTCATCTTTGGGATGGTTTTGATGACTGTTTCAATCTCTTCATGAGTGATTGATTTGTTGAAGTCTTCTATTTCTTTTAGATCAGTGAAGAAGGTTCTTGTGTTTCTAGGAATTTGTCCATTTCATCTACATTACGTAGATTTTTAGTGTACGGTTTTTCATAGTAACATCTTATGGTCTCTTTTATTGCTTCAGGGTCAGTGGTAATGTCCCCCTCTTATTTCTGATTTTATTTGTTTCCATCTTTTCTCTTTTTCTTTGTCAGTGTAGCTAAGTGTTTGTTGATTTTGTTAATCCCAAAGGACCAATTTTTCATTTGGTTCTTTCTCTCTACTGTTTTTGACTCTTGATTTCTTTTATTTCTCCTCTGATCTTTACTATTTCTTTCCTTTGACCTAGTTTGGGATTAGTTTCCTATTAGATTTCTAGTTCTTCCTTGTGCAGTTATATCAGCAAATTTTGCTCTTTTTTCTTTTTTAATGTAAGCATTGAGGGCTATAAATTTCACTCTCAGAAGTGCCTTTTTGATATCCCATAGGTTTTGATATGCTGTGTTCTCATTTTCATTCATCTCTAGATATTTACTGAATTGTCTTGCAATTTCTGCTTTGACCCACTGATTATTTAAGAGTGTGTTGTTTAATCTCCATATATTTATGAACTTCCTTTTTTCCATCCATTATTGTGTTTCATTCCATTATGACAAGATAAAATGTTTGTATAATTTCAGTTTATTGAGACTTGTCTTGTGACCCAACATATGCTCTATCTTGGAGAAAGATCCATGAACCCTTGTAAAGAATGTATGACCTGCTCTCTTGGGGTACAATGCTCTATAGATGTCTGTTACCTCTACTTGATTTATCATATTATTCAAGTTATCTCTTTCTTTATTTATCCTCTGTTCAGATGTTCTGTCAAACACTGAGAATGATGCATTGAAGTCTAAAAATATTTTTGTAGAAATATCTATTTCTCTCATCAGTCTTGCCAAGTGCAGGTTTCATGTATCATGGGACATCAAGGTTAAGTGTGTTTATATTTACAGTAGTTATTTCCTTTTGGTGAACTGCCCCCTTTATTAATATATAATGACTTTCTTCATTCCTTAAAACATTTTTCCATTTAAAATCTCTTTTTTCCTGATATTAGTATTGATACTCCAGAACTTTTTTGTTGTTGTTGTTGTTACTGTTTGCATGGAATATCTTTTTCCAACCTTTAGCTTTCATTTTTGTTGTGTCTTTACATCTGAGGTGAGTCTCATGTAGACAGCATATAGATGGCTCATAGTTTTTTTTAATCCATTCTGTTATTCTATATCTTTTGATTGTGGCATTCAAGCCATTAACATTCAAAGTTATTTCTGTAAAGGAATGACTTACTTTGTCCATTTTTCCTTTGGATTTCCATTGTCAAATATTACTATTGTCTGTCTTTTTACACTCTAATTTACCTTTCTTTTAATCTTCACTTCTACCCTCTTCTCTGTCACTTGCCAAAGTTTTTTTTTCCTTTCAAGATGCATTACTCCCTTTAGTATCTCCTGTAATTCATGTCTTATGTAACATACTCTCTCAGTTTTTGTTTGTCTGTGAAGACATTCAACTCACCGTCATTTTTGAAGGAGAGTTTTGTCAGACACAGAATTCTTTGCTGGCAGTTTTTCTCTTTCAGTATCTTAAATGCATCATACCACTTTTGTATCTTTGAGCTACATCTGCTCCCCTCTAATGTATTTTGTTTGATGTACTGGTGGCCAGGAATTGAATCCAGGACCTCATATGTGGAAAGCCAGTGCTCAACCTTTGAGCCAATTTGGCTCCCCTGAATTGGGTTTATCATTTGTTTTGCTTGTTGATTTTTTAAAAATTATTTTTTAGAAGGAACTAAGAACTGAACCAGGAACCTACCATGTGAGAAGCATGTACTCAAACGTTTGAGCCACATCCACCCCCCAATGTATTTTTAATCTCATCCAATGTATCTTTCATTGCCACAAGCTTGGTTACTTTTCTTTGCAGGCTTTCAAATTGTTCTTTATGCTCACCCAGTGTCTTCTTAATATCCTTTATCTCTTTAGTCATATTTTTGTTCAATTCTTTGAATTGATTAAGGGGATTTATGTTTATCATTGATTTGTTGTCTTAAATGCTGTATGACTTCAGGATATTTTGTTTGTTCCTTTGGCTGGGCCATATCTTTCTGTTTCTTAATATGTCTTGTGATTTTTTGCTGATGTCTGGGCATCTGAATATGTTGGTGAATTTTTTCTGATAGTTAACTTTTCTCTCTTGCCTAGTGTTTTATTTTCAGAGCTCTTCTTTGATTTTTGGTTCAACTTACTTTGAGTTTTTAAAATGGCCCAGCTTAAGTTATCAAAATCAGGCCAGGTACTCACTAATGGGGCACAGATTTTCTCCCAGGATTTAGGGTTAAAGAAAGACCTAAAAGTAGGTTTTCTCCTTGCAATTTCCTGTCCAGCAAGCAGATGGCACTTGATAGCATATGTTTCCACAGAGGTGTTTGTTTCAACCTCCTATTTCCCATGTTTCTGGTCTGGCTAGAGCTTAGATTCAAAGTGGGCTCTTCTGGCTGAATTCACTGAAGATGAATCATTCTCTCCCTCCAACACACCCTCCTTCCTCCCTTGTAACAGCTGACAGGGAGGAAGATGTCTGTTCCTCTCTCATTTGGCTGCAGTGAGCCAGGCGTTTTATCCAGACTTAATGTTATCAGTGTGGGGGTAGGTGCCATTCCTGTGCACTGCAAGGGTTTAGTGACTCATGTTTTTGTGTCAGGTTCTTTTTCTCAGTGTCCCTCACCTCCTGGGGTTTGCACAGCACTGTCCTTGTCTGCTGACCCCCAAAGTAGGTATATTGGACACATTTAGGCCCTTTCTCCATTGTTTTTTGAGAGAGTTGATCCCTGCCTGTCTACTCTGATCCCATTTTCCCAGAACTCTTGGTCTCAATCCAATGTTAAAGCTAATCATGTGAAGGTCTGTTCATTGTTGCCAGAAGCACAATAGAAGATTCATAAATAAAAGGAAATGAGGAATCATTTATTTATTTCCCCAATTTTAATTTTCTTAATGTTTTGATGGAATATATTTGCACACTTTGAAATATTAAAAAATGAATCTAATATTCTCCTTTCCACTATTGGTCCCAAATGCCCAACTTTAATTTCTATAAATCAACTTTTTTCAAATTTTATTTGTAAATGCAATGTATAAGAAGTATTTTGCCTTAATGGCAGTGTGCATTCAGGAGATGTATAATAGTAGAACAAAAATTATGTCTATGTGAAAATTTTTGAAAATATTGAAAGACCACCAACAATGATGGGGCTTCTTTTAATCTTTAACAGACAGAAGAATTGAAGATACAAGAGAGACAATGGAAACTGGTGTTCATAGAAGTTAGAAAAATTTGTGAATGGAAGGTCTTCTACCACAGGAATGGTCAGGCTAGGGCCATCTTTCAGTACAACCATCTCCCAAGTCCCTAACTGGTGATACTGAACAATATGCACCTATATATGATATTGAACATCTAGTTATGTATAGTTGAGGGAGGCAGCACTTACTGATCCTGAGTTCTGTATGAAACCTTTTCAGTTCTGCAGAATTCTAGATATTTACTTCAAAGTCCCCATTCATTTTAATGAATATTATTCCTGTGAATTGAATTTAGATAGAAGGCACTTCACACATTAACTGATTGGATTTGTCAAAATGCATAACATATTGTTAAACAATTTTATCAATGAGAGAAAAATAAGGTCATCTATAAAGTGGAATAATCTAACCATTCTCATTGTTTAAAAGTGAAATGCCTTGGATATTTCTTTTGAGTCTACAGATTTACTAGAAATTAGTGTAAATGAGGGTGTTAGTTATTAATTCCCAAGAGAAAATGTTATAATCCACAGCAAGTAGTCATAATTACAATTTTATTGGGAAATATCTAGGTGTATATCACACTACATGCCATGTGGTATTCTTTTACAAAGGAATTGTATGTATTCATAGTATGTATGTGTCTATGAGTGTATTTGAAAGTTCAGCAATGAGAATGATCTGACTAGAACCCCAAACATATTTTGAACTTTATATACACAGTCTCTGCTTCCTAAATGATGTCAGTTTGAGATCATATTCATGACATTGGCAAAATTGGTCCTGGGTGACCTCAAATCTGTGATTTTTAAGGAGTTAATCACCTTCAATGATGTGGCTGTAGACTTCATTCAGAAAGAACTGGTCCAGCTAGACACATCTGAGAGAAAGCTATTCAGAGAAGTAATGCTGGAGAATATCAATCACTTAACCTCATTCGGTGAGGTACTCAAAATTTATCTGTCATCTCTATCTCTATCTTCTACTTATCTTCTATATATCTACCATCTATCTAACGTATCTATCTACCCATATATCTATATTTTTTCAATTTTTCATATAAAAACAAGTTATTGATGTATTTCATCTATACACCTACATACAAAAGCACTAAGTGTATAGTAAAAGTTGTGAACTTACAAAACAAACATGCAAAGCATCATACAGTTCTCCCATACATCATCCCACAACAAATAACTTGCCTTGTTGTGAATCATTTGTGACAAGTTATGAAAGAGCATCATCAATGAATTACTACAAATCAAAGTCTATATCTTAATTTTGGTGTACTTTCCCCCCAACTCACCCTATAATATTTTGTTCATAAACTATATAAATTATCTAAAGTGTACAGACAATGGTATTTGGAATAATCTCTGAATTGTGCATTCATCACTTCAATCAATGTGAGATCATTTTCATTATTTTGAATTAAAAAAAACAAAAACAAAAACACAAAACAACCACTATATTTCCCATATGTTAGTCCTGCTAATTACAAATCCTATGGTGTGGATTCACCATTTGTAGTCATTTCCAAACATTTACAAACAACTTTCAACCAATTCTGCACAAATTAAAACCCAGC
>JAQZBX010042242.1:0-13703 GCA_029593785.1 Cabassous unicinctus | reverse complement strand
CAACATAATTCATAATCTTGATTCATGAAAGAAACATTTACCAAGCATTGTCCAGGTGCCAAGTAGGCCAGGTGTTACCCCCTGCCTTGGCTCTAATCATGACAACCCTGCCAAGGACAGGTGAAGAATCTATGAGATTCAGAGAGGCTAAGCAACCTACCCAAGGTCACCAGCATCAGAAACTGGATTCAAACCAGGACTGACATCAAAGCCCATAAATGGCTTGCTGGAGGGCTTAAAAACACAGGCCCTACACTTGTGATAACTGGTAAGCTGAACACTTAACAATGAGTACACTGTTTCTATATGTACGCTAGACTTCATTAGGAAAGTTTTCAAAGTAAACGGGGGTGGGGGGTGGGAAGGGGAGAATGCAAGTTCTGGAGGTAGACAGCCTGGGTTCGAAGTCCAGCTCCTCCACTCACCAGTTGTGTGACCTTGAACTAGTTTCTTAACTTCCCTGTGCCTCTCCGTGTAGTAAAACAGGGACAGTAATAGTCCCTATCCCATTAGGCAGTTGACAAGATTAGGGGAAGAAATCCACGAGAAGCCATTAGGCTCGTGGTGGCTGGTGGTAAATCTTTCCTGGACGCTGGACAAGGCCAACTCAGCCCCACTATTTGAGCAACTCATTTGCATAAACAAGCCAGGCACAGCCAGTCTGTCTGCACCTCCTCACCCGTACAGCTTCTTCCTGCTACTTAGCTCTGGGCCTCAACTTCCCCATCTGGAAAACGAGGTGATTAACCAAACTGACCTATCCCTGAGGGCCCTTCCAGCTAGCTCAACAATGTAGAATTCTAAACAATTCAGACCCTAGAAACTTTCTTTAAATCCATCCTAAAACAAGCATTAACAAACACACACACTCACTTCCCTAAATCCTCTTACATCCTCTCTGTAAATGTCTATTTTGACAACAAATCTTCTCCAAGGCCCATGAGCATCCACACCGTGCTGGGCAGGCAGCCCCTGCTGAGGCTGGGGCCGTGGAGGTGAGCTGGCGAAAGTGAGCAGAGCTGGGGAGAAGCTCTAGCCAGGCGGGGGAGACAGACTCCAAAGCAGGTCACTCAGGCTGCGTCCGCACTGCTAGAGGGGCCTTCAAGCAAGCAGAGGAGAGGAACTCACTGCACAGAGCGGAGCCCGAAGGGGAAGAAGGGGACCTAATACAGAGGAACTGCAGGGACCAACGCAGGCCTCTGGGGATCAGCCAGAAGCCAGGCGGGGCAGCTGAGGCACTGAATGTGAGGGGGAGTGGGCTGGGGGCAAATGGTGAACACACAGTTTCACAAACGCTCAAGGTGCTGAGTGGAGACCTGTCAGGACCTGCCGGGACCGTGGAAGACGCTAAGGTGAACAGAGCCTGTTCCAGCGACCAGCCTCAGTCCAAATGCCACCTCTGCCTCTCTCCAGCTGGGTGACTCTGTGCCAGTTACTGTACCTCCCTTAGTCTGTTTCCTTAATGTTTCCCAAATGACATATTCACTCAATAACCCTGAGTGCCAAGCACATGCCAGGTTCTCATTAGGGCTGGGGAACAGTGGAGCCCACAATCAAAAGGGCTCAAACATATATGACAACCAAGACAGCTGTAAGCTTCGGGGTGAGGGAAGGCCACAGGCAGCCAGCGTGGGCTGGGGTTAAGAGGCTACCTGGAAAAAGCCAAACCCAAACTTAAGACACAGGTTGGTGGCAAATCAGCCTGGCAAGACAAAGTGTCCCAAGATTGCTGTGGGGCTTCCCAGTCCATGCAAAGACCCTAACAGTGCCCAGCACACAACCTGTCCTTTACAAAAGGCAGCCAAGGCCACCAGGTGCTGACATCCTGCAGACACCACCAGCCAGTCAGAAGCATTAGGGCACCCAGACACCACCAGGAGTAGCCTCCTGGGCTAGCCTCAGCAAGTAAAATAATCAGGCCCAAGTCCAAGAGCCTCCAGTAGTGGCAAAATGCACAGGTGCATATAGAACCTTCCAAAGCAAAGCTTCCAATTCACGTTGGAGAAAACTGTCCTCTGTACAGCTTTCATATGGTTTCACGGCGTGGCCAAGAATGGTCACTGCAATGGCCACTGCCCAAGCCTCCTCAGGGCTGGGGGCTGGAGTCGGCAAGGACAGCTTCTCGGGCCTCCTGGCCAGCCGTCCTCGTGCTGGCCAAGCCCCTGTGGCTTTGTGCCACATTCCTAGAGCAGGGCTTTTTAAACCAGTCCGTGGAAAGATTTCAGGGGGTCCCTGAGCTTGAATTGAAAAAAATGAACTTATCTTTATTTTCTCTGACCTCTAACTAAAATCTAGCATTTCCTTCACTTATGAATGTATGCAATAAGTAAATTACAGAAGTATTCATTTCACCTGACTGGCAAAGGGGTCTGAGGAACAAAAAAGGTTAAGAACCCCTGTCTTAGAGGGACAGCGAGAGATGGGGGTTCCGCGATCCCTTCCTCCAGGCAGCTCCCCACTCGGTGACGCCTGCCTGGACACTGCACCTGGCTCTGGCCTCAAAGCCCACCCAGGGCAGAGGGTCCCAGGACCGGGGTCGAGGTCTCGTAGGCGGAGGGGCGTCCCCAGCCCCGGGTCGGAGTCTACGAGACGGAAGGGGGTGGTCCCCGGCCCGGGATCTCCTAGGCGGAGGGAGGTCCCAGACCCGGGGACCCCAAGACCAGCGGCAGGGCCCGATCTCCCAGGCGGAAGGGGGTTCCCGGGCCTGGGTCTCCTAGGCGGATGGGGGCCCCCAAGGCCGGCGGCGGAGCCAGGGTTTTCGGCGCCCGCTGGGAAGCACGCGCGTTGTGCGCTCCGAGCGGGCGCCCGGCGTACAGGAACCTCCCGTCTGAGGGGGAAAACTTTTCGGCAAGTTCCGGAAAAACAGCGTGTCACAGCGCGTCTCGTCGAGGGGCCGGCGAGGGGCGAGCGCTCGCCCACCCCCGCAGGTCCCGCACGGTGCCCCCGGGGGGCTCCCGCCCGCCCCCCTGGGGCCTGAAGCGGTGGCGGCCGCGCGCGAGGCGCGGAGAGGCAGGACTCGAACCCGGGTCTCCCGCCCGCCGCGCGGCCTCCCCCCTCAGGCCGCCTCCCAGCTCGGCCGGACTGCAGCAGGTGGCAGCGGCCCCGGGCGCCCCTGCCCTCCCCGCGGCCCGCGGCCCGGCCGCCCGCCGAGGCCTCAGTACCGGAGTTAGCGCAGCTCCGACGCCATCCCCGGGGCCCGCAGGCCCGCAGCCCAGGCCCCCCGGGACCCGCAAATCGCCGGGCGAGGGCGCCGGGCGCGCGGCAGGCGGGCAGGTGCGCGCGAGCTGCCTCCTGGGCACAGCGGCGCGCGCCCGCGCCCCGCCCCCGAGCGCCCGCGCCCCGCCCCCGAGCGCCCGCGCCCCGCCCCGCGCGCCCTCGCTCCGCCCCCACGCGCCCGCGCATACTCTTCCGTCCGGTCCGCCGCCCCCGCCGCGCCTCCGCCGCGCCTCGAGCTTGACGCTGCCCTGCTGCCCCTCCTCGGGCCCGCCCGTCCACACTCGCCGGGGGTCTGCGGAGCGGCGTCGCCGACCCTCTTCTCTCCCGAGGGCCAGGCGGAGCTGCGAGGGGCGGCCCTGAGGGGGCCTTTGTGTTCGCAGAGCCACCGTGGCCACCCGACAAGGGCCCTCTTACCTGGTCGGCTCCACCCGCGGCCATCTTGGAAGTGGGAAGCGGCCGGGAGGGGGAGGGGGCGCGAGCGGGCAGAGACCAGGCGTGGGGAGCCGAGCGGCGGAACGCATCGATGGGGCGCCCCTTCCCCTGGGCAGGTGTGCGGGAGAGAAATGCCCGGGGCGTCCCCGGGCCGAAGGGAGGTCACTGTGCGGGAGACCTGAGCCCTGGCTATTCGGCCTCAGTCTCTTAATCTGTAAAACGGGCTCTCCTGAGAACCCAATTGAGCTTTTACTCCGGGGCCGGCGCTGTGGCCCCAAACTTCTCTGCACTTTAGAACCACTTGGGGGTCTTGTAAAATGCCAAAGCCCAGGCCAATTCAGTCACAATCATCAGGGGCTTGAGGGAAGCAGACAAGTGGTAAATGCTACCACTGGGGTAGCATTTACATGCGTTATATTTAAACGTTGCAAAAACTTCAGAGGTAAGGTCTGTGATCAGAGCCGTTACGAGCTCAGAGAGACGAGTTCCCTTGCTAGAGGTCCCGCGGCCCTTCAGTAGCAGAGAAAGGTCAGAAGCCAGATGCCCCTCCCCAAACCACTATCCCCGGTCTTGTGTGTGCAAAAAAAGCCCTTGCTGGCGGGTCAGTGATCCTCCTGTCCTGCTGGAATGTCAGCTCCAGGAGCCAAGCTGTGCTTGCCCTGTTCACTGCTGTGCTCCCTGTGCCTGGCACTTAGTAGGCATATCAGGATTTGTTCGATTTTCCTTAGCGTTCTGGGGACATCGTAGAAAGGGCAAGACCCCAGCAGTTGGGGACTGGGAAGCCTGGGTCTACACTAGGGCCCCTGAGAGCTGTCATGGGCAGAGGAATTACCAGACAGGAAACCTCAGAGAGACCTAAGTGCAGCTCCATCTAAGGGACGCTTGAGCCGGCCAGGCCTCCAGGAACGGGAAGGGTAATCTCCCCGACACAGAAGGCATCTGGAAGCAAGCAGCACAACATGAATTTGGGCTTTGATAGGGATGGGCTGAAGAACCCCTAGCTTGTTTCCCTTCCCCAGCTCATAGCTCTAAAAAGCACTTTTAGCACCTATTAGCTATGCTGGTGGAGGGCTGAGAATTTTTAAAAGGTACTTTCTTGATATGTTACCTTAACACCCCTCACAGGGCTTGGTGCCTAATAGGAGCCTAATAAACACTTAATTTTCTGGGTGATTTTAAATGAAAATAGCACCAGGTCTCCTTCAAACCCCAAATAGCACCAGGTCTCCTTCAAACCCCAAATGTTTACGTGTAAGTATTAACAGGAAGGTGCAGACTTGTCCTGTCTTAATTAGCAATTTAATACATAGGAAAAATAAATCTGCTTTTACAGCATTCCTTGTGACTCCCCAAATCCCTTCCAGCCCTAATTCTGAGTATTAGGGTTTTAAAACCCCACATTGACAAGGAACCATTGTTCTCTATCCAGAAACAAAAAGTCTGTAGTCCGCAAGTTTGCATCTGGCGCCCTCTGTCTGGCTTTTCCGCACTCTCGCCATTTGCCGCCTCCGGAGCCCAGAGCCTCTCCTGGGTAGCCCAGTAGTCACTTACGCCCTAGTATATTGGACCCACATCTTACCTTTTGTCATCGGTGCCCAGAAGCGTTCTATATATATCCTCCAGGCCACTTGAGTCTAACAAAAGTAAAACCGCAATGAACGGGATTCAGCTGTGTGGCGTTAAGCATCCCATCATCTCAGAACCTCACAGCCACCCTCCTAGTATGGCGATAACTATATCAGGGCTGTTTTCGTGATGAAATAAGTTGGTGTGCATGAAAGGCCAGCATAGCATCTGGCACATGAGTGGCCAAAAAACATTTGTGCAAAGGAAAAACAACATGCCCACAAAGCAGTTAGCTGCTGGGACTGGCTTGTTTTCCAAGTAAAAGGGTCAGGGGCCTCTTCCGGGTCTCATCAAGGAGAGGAGAGCGTCCCCCTAGTTAGGTCACTCAGGCATCCAGGGGTTGAAGGGCAACAAAGAAGATCAGCTCTGTGGCCTCACCTCCGCTGGCTAAGGGCTCAGGGCTTGTCCTCAGGGTCCAGGCCCTCCCACACCCGGGTTCCCCCTGCAGATGTTACCCTGAGGCTCCCAGAATAATTCTCACCCACGATCCTTCTGCTGTGCACATTAAGGCACAGACCAGTGCATTGTAGCCGGGGGCCTGACTAACTCCTCCTCCAGGAAGGCTTCCCGGCACCTCCCCCAACCCTCCCCATCCCTACAAGGCACCTAGCACCTCCTCCTCCGCTGGGCAGAGAGTTAAGCATCAAAGTGAATGGAAGCCCTGGATAAATGTCATAAAGCAGCCCATTTCCAGCATGTTTGGTGAGCTCTTGCCACCCACCTCTCCAGGAATATGACGTGGAGGAACAGTGCTGGCCAGCCTGCCAGGGCAAGGAGAGACCTCTTCAAGCACCTTAATCCTGACCTCTGAGCCTCCTGGAGCTAAGCAAGAGAGCCTCGGCCTAGAATGGGGGGTGGGGCAGGGATGCCCTTCCCAGAATGTCCAGTATCCATGGAAACCACCCGTGAGCACCCACATGGTGCTGGCCCCGTGCCAGGCCCTGAGACAGTAGTGACTGGCAGCGCACACTTCCTGCCCCCAGCCTCATGGCACAGCCACGTCTTCTGGCCCTGTCATGGGGATTAAATGGGCCCAAGGGAGTGGAAGTGCTTGGCAAATTCTAAGCCTTCTTTCAGGGAAAATGGTTTCTTAGCAGCTGGATGAAGCCCCAGAAGGGTCACAGGCAGGGGTCAGAGCTGTCACGACCCTTCAGATGATCAAGCCCACCCTACCCTCATCATTCAGAGGGGAAACTGAGGCCCAGAGATACAGACGGGGAAGGGCCCAAGGTCAGGTAGGCTGGGGGGTGGGCCCAGAACCAAGGCCAGAGGCCTCCTGTCTGCCAGCGCTCTGGCTTGTTCCAGTTTCCCCAACACATTTTGCCCCCCACCCCCAAATATGAGCTCCAAGAGGGGGGATCTGTACGCACTGCATAAATACCGGGCGAATGGGTGGATCGAGCTGGCTGCGAACCCCAAGGCCGCCCCAGGTGCCCTGTGCCGTGCTGGCCGGCTCGCCAGCACCGTGATTCACGAGGTCCAGGTGAGGAAGCAGGTGCTGAGAGGCAAGGCCACCGGGCCCAGGGCTCCCAGCTCTGGCCCCACTGTCCAGAAGCCCCTGCCTCCCGTCCAGAGCCCCCCTGGGGCCAAGGCACTCATGGGCAGAACCGACTCATGAGGAGCCCAGTTTGGCAACAGGCCCACGCCACGGTGCAGGGCAGGTTGCGCATCATTAATTCGTTTCTAGAGAGCTGCCCTTTGGCCCGCGCGCTTTCAGAAACCCCACAGGAAGGCTTATCCTGTGTGCCTCCATACCTTGGAGTATTGCCTCCTTCACCACAGAGATGGGAGTTCTCATTTTTAGGGCACAGTGCCTGGAATTTGGGTTTTTTGTGTTAGTTCTGGAAATTGAGCAGTTTGAGGGGAAAAAAAAAACAAAAACCCAGCTGATGGGCAGTCAGTTTCTCAGCCATCTCAAGCACTTCTGTAGAAATCAGGCAGAGACACGGGGATGGAAAAACCGGCACAGTCAGGGGGCACGCCACAGGCCTGTGCACCTTGCAGGAAGCAGCTGTCAGGCCCTCCCACTGAGCCCACCAGCGTGTATTTTCCTCACAGTTTTAACAAGCATGGTTACCTGTTTCCTAGCCTGCGGCAGATTAAAATCAGCAAGTTCAGGGAGGCGGAACTCCTAGAAATAACACATTCATAAAAGGGAAAAGCCGTGGCTCCGGCAAAGCAGGAAGCACACAAGACAATTATAACACACAGGATCCCTTTTATCTAATAATACCCTGGAGGGAAGCTATCCATATGAAATTACCCTAAAATTCAGGCAAAGACTGTTGTAAAAAGATGTTCATCACAGCATTATTTACACGAGTAAAATGGGCATAACAGAGGTATCCAGCAATAAGGGAGCAGGTCAGTAAAGGGAGGCACATCGAGGCAGCCCTTTTTAAAATCCCTAGAATTTATTATAACTGGCGTAATGCTTAAGTAAAAAGAGTGATGCTAAATTGTAAAGAAAGCATAATCAAAGTACATGAGTTACACACTCTCAGACAGGAAAAAACGCCAAAAGGAACTTCAGAATACACATGATTATCTTGTGCCTCCGTATATTCCGTGGCTTTTAAAAGTGTGCCCCAGAGACCCAGGGAAGCTCAGAGCCTGGGCCTCAGGTGAGGGCTCCAAGCCGACAGCCTCTCTCTCCAGAGCCTCGAGATCAGTCAATACTGTTCCCATTTTATGGGCGGGAGACTGAGGCTTCAGGAGGTGAAGCGATTGATGCAAGGCCAGTGGGGGCGATGACAAGAGAGCTCTGTGAGGGCCGGTCTGGGTGACCGGCCAGCCAGTGAACTCCCATTTACTGGCAGGGTTGAACCCGGATCGGTCTGGCCCAAATACCTGAGGTCACTGGTTCCCAGAGCCTCCCAAGTCATTGACTGGAAGGAATCGGTTCTAACGAAGCCAATGGGTCCTCCAAAGAGTGGAGTTCATGGCCCTGGGGCTGGTGGGGTGGGGGAGGGAGCCCAAGGGAGCCCCTGGACCCCGTGGCTTGCTGAATCTTAAAAGGTGGCCCAGAGCTGGAGGCCTTGAGGCTCTGGGTACTTAGAAGATACTGGAAGCACTTGGGGATGGATGGGACTCCACATCACTGCACACCAAAGTGGAATTTTCCGAAGAGCCTTGTTTTTAAAGGCACCACCCTGTTGCCGGCTGCCACCACCGTCAGAAAGCAAAGCCCTATTTAGAGGCTTGTAGGAATCTGGCCTCACGTGGATCCGCGTGAGGTGGGAGCAGAGGGATGAGGTGCGTGTGGGATGGCAGGGCCAGCTGCTTCCCATACCCACCCCGGTCCCCGCACACGAGGTGGCCACAGCCGGACACACTACCCCTCCACCAACGTGCGAGCCCCTTGTCACCCCTGAGGTCCCTGTGGGCTGGCTCATGGGACCACCTGGGGCTCCCCAGGGGTGCCCTGACTCTCTCCATCTGTGCCCTTGTCCCTGCTCGTCCCTCTGCCCAGAACTCCCTGGAACTCCTTCCGCCCATAATTCCTACTGCCCTTCGACAGTACCCAGAAGCTCCAGGCCTCAGGGATTATCCTTGGCCCCTACCCCACACCCCCTTCCCCAGGCACAGGGAGAGGCCGCGGCTGACTCCCGCAGCCCCCTGGGCCATGCTCCCAGACACCTCCAGCCCCTAGCCTGCTGCCCCTGGTCTGCTCTGGCCCGCAGTCTCCTGCCCCCAGCCTCCTCTCCTCAGTACCAGTTCCTGTGCCTCAGCCTATAAACAGGTTCGGCTGCCTCCCCGCCCAGAAGAGAAAACAACCCTCTGAGCTCATTCCCAGTCACACTCCGCTGCCACTGCCTCTCTCCAAGCCTGCCCAGCCAAGCTCCCAAGAGGGCACCCTGTCTACACTGCCTCCCCAGCCCTTCTCACTGCACTTTTTAAAGTCCTGGAGGGCCTGGCTCCCTCTCCCCACCCCACCCCCCAGCACGTCTTGAAATTCCCCCTCTCTGAAATGGGGAAGGTCATCGCCTCCTTCAGGGCACTTAGGAGGACTTGGGGAGACACTGTCTCTGGGGAGCAGAGTGGCAGGTGGGAGTCTGTGTGTAGGAGGGGCTCGAGGGCCTCCCAGAGGGGGAGACTGGGAGGCTTCCAACTGGCTCCAGCTGGGGCCCAATTATGGAGGTGTGGTCTGGGTTGTCCCTCCTGAAAGGGGCCACGAGGCCACCAAGCCTCCCCTCTCCTCAGCCTCTGCCCCACTCCGAGCAGATATCGAAATTAGAGAAGCCCCTCAAGAGGCTTATGCAGAGGGACTACCTGGGGTAGGAAAGCAGCACACACTCAGGAGCCAGGGAGACAGGGTTCAAATCCTGGAATGGCCTCTTACCACAGCTGTGTGACGGGGGTGGAAGGGGTGCACCCGAACCTCAGTTTACAGCTGTGTGGTGACGGGGGGAGACGGTGAGCCTGGGGGGGAAGGCTGGAACCTGGGCAGAGGTGGGCGGCCCTCTCGCTTCACCACGTGGCAACACACCAGGATCAACAGTCGCTGACTTTGGTGAGAAAGCATCTCGGATGGTGCCTTGATTTGGACATTTCATGGCCTTGTAACTATAAGCTTTTACCCCAAATAAATCCCCTTTATAAAGGCCAACAGATTTCTGGTACTTTGCATCAGCAGCCCTTTGGCAAACTGAAACTGGGGGTATACCTGAAACTCAGTTTTCAGCTGGGTGGTGATGGGGCTTATGCTCAAACCTCAGTTTCCCGATCTGTAAAATGGGGCTCCCTTTGCCCACCTTGGCGTCGGTGGGGGTCCTACTGTGGTGCAGTGCATGAGCACACAGAGATTTGGCATCTGCCCGTGTAACGATGTGTTCTAGTGTCACAAGGATGATTTTATTTCATTTATTTATTTATTTATTTATTTATCCCCTGCTGCTTGTGCTCGCTGTGTCCATTTGCTGTGTGATTTTCTGTGTCTGCTTGTCTCCCTCTGTTGGGTTGTCCTGCTGCGTCAGCTCACCGCGCCACGCGGGCTGGCTTTCCTTCACCAGGAGGCCCCGGGAATCGAACCCGGGGCCTCCCATATGGTAAACGGGAGCCCTATCGATTGAGCCACAGCCGCTTCCCACAAGGATGGTTTTAGATGGACATTGGTGAGCACTTAAACGTTTATGTATTGTTGACATTAAAGACAAACGCTGACTTCCACTTGCAGAGGAGACAAACGCTGCTGAGCTGCATTGTCAGTTACCCCACTGTGCCCCCAAGAGATGGCGAAGTCCTCGAAGCAGGGAGAGGGTCTGCTTTGTGGGAGACACTGGCGCATGATCAACAGGTGTCACCACCATTTTGCAGAAAAGCTGAGATGTGGGGGCATCACATGGCTGGAGCGTGGCCAGCTGTGGCCCCACAGAGGCATCTCCACATCCAGTGTCCTCTGTGCTGGGGCATCAGGGTAGGGGGCAGGGACCTCCGTGCCTGTGACTTTCCTGCTGGACTTTGGTCAACCGCAGGGCCCCTAGCCCAGGTGCCTGCTCGTTAACCAGGCTGTGCTATGATTTTCCCCTTAGGTTGAAAAAAGTTGCTCTTTTATCATTACTCAAGTATTTGCTAAGTATTTAGTGGGTGCCAGGTTGGGCAGCAAATTCTAAGAATCTGTCCTTTCTTGGTTTACAGGGGAAACAAATGCATAAAAAGATATCATTTCATTTAATTTACTTTTTCCCTCAATATGGAAGTAATTCACACCCTTGTCGAAATTTTGGCAAAACCAAGTGTATCCATAGAAGAAAATACTTAGTGCATGTAATGCCATCTTTCAGAGATGACCCCTTAAACATGGGGACACTTCCTTCCAGTCTTTTTTTCCTTTCTTTCTTTTCACATCTATGCACCAGGAATGAGTTCGAGCGATAGCGAAAGACAGTTCTAGATTGGATTCCTGATCTGCTGATAATTAGCGCTGCTAGCAACCTATCTGAGCTGCAGTTTCTCATCTCTGAAGGAGAGCTTGAGAGAATGAGAGCCCAACTCCTCATTCTCCAGGTGGAGAAAGTGAGTCCTGGGGAGGGGAGGGTCACAGGGTAAGGGAGGCTGGAGCCAGAAGAACCCAGCTTTTCCGCTCCCCACCCAGGCCCCAGCCCAGCTGGGGTGCAGTGTGGGTGACCTTTCAAACTGCCGGTGGAGAGAGGACAGTTCTCAGGAATGTGCCTGCCTTTTCCAGGAAGCTCTATAAACAGTTTGTTTATGCTTAAATGGTAGTTGTTAGATAGCCTGACTGGAAAGGACTGGAACATCCTTTCCTTGCAGTGTGAAGCAGCTTCTGGGCGGGAGGTTTGAGAATGTTTTAATTGCATGAGGATGTGTGAACTTCCATGGCAAGGGCCTGGAGTATGGAATATGTCGACATGTGAAAACGTCCATAGAAAATAGCCTGTGGTAGGATTTTACTTTATGTATTTTATACTTTCTGTGGATTTTCAAATTTTCTATAATAAGCTTATTATGTCTTTGCACTCAGACAAAAAGATCTTTACTAAAACAAAGTGGTACAAGGTAATAGACTAACAGGGTGGCAGGGAGAATATGTTCAGCCCATCACAAACTCCCCTGGAACAACTTCTGCCTGAGGGCCAGTGCTCAGAGCCTGGGGCCTGCAGAGCGGATGCAGGCGGAGTCCCCGGGGGGATGCAAGACAGTGATGGAATAGTCATAGAAACTAGAGATGCTGCAGCGGTGACTCACGGCGCAAGAGCATCCTGGGAGGCGGTGGGGGGCTGGCCTGGCCAGGGAGGTTGGGGGATACTGAGACCTGCAGGCTGGTGGGGGTTGGTCAGGGGAGGAGGGGCAGGGAGGAGCACCCCAGGCAGAGGAAGCAGCCTATGCAAAGACCCTGTGGTGAGGACCCAGGAGGCTGGAGCAGGCAGGACAGAGGCAGACGCGAGGGGAGGCTGTCAGATTTGTAGTTTGCAAAGATCGCACTGTCTGCTGTGCGGAGAATGGCTGAGCCCCTTGCAAGCACGCAGGAGGTCAAGTATTCAGAGTCCTGGTGCTCCCGCTTGCCAGCCGCGGTTGGGGGCTCATACTGGTTTTCCACATGTCCCTTCCCAGCCCTGTCATTCCCTGGCTGGGGGACCTTTCCATGCTCTTTGATCTGGGAGTCAGTGGGGGAGGGACACAGAAACTAAAACTCTCAAATTTGAATGACTGGGGAAACGGATGTGGCTCAAGTGATTGGGCTTCCGTCTATCACATCGGAGGTCCCGGGTTCGGTTCCCGGTGCCTCCTGGAAGAGGTGAGCTAGTGCGGTGGGCAAGTGCGGGGAGCTGATGCAACCAAATAGACACAAATAGGAAAGACAACGAGAGACACAACAAACCAGGGAGCTGAGGTGGCTTAGGTGATTGGGCGCCTCTTCCACATGGGAGGTCCCGGGTTCAGTTCCCAGTGCCTCCTAAAGAGCAGAGCAGACACAAAGCACACAGCAAATGGTCTCAGAAAGCAGACAGCAACCGCAAACAACGGGGGGCAGGGGGAGATAAAAAATTTGGATGACTGGAGGGGAGTCTGCACAAGCTGTGTGCTGTGGAAGGGCAGGTGCCATGCTCCCAGGCTCAATCCGCATGTCACCCGAGGTCATTTCATGGGACAGAGGCCATCACCAGTGGTCAGGAGACCCTCACATGGACAGGCTGGAGGGCAGTAGAGAGGCCAGGCAGAGCCAGGGCAAGCAAAAGACTCTGGGCCACTCTCCAAAGAGGAGCCCATCACGCTCACACTCCAGCTCTGCAGACATCACTGCACCTGACGGCGCATCAACAGGGTCTCCTGCATGAAACGAGCATTGGCCCACCACACCAAGCACGTAATTGTTCAGCTTCTTAACGAGGCATCTTCCAAGGAAGGAGACAGCCGGCCTTGCGGAACATTTTTGCAGACCATGGCAAGGAAAAGGCTTCCAGGGAAACCTAGTGACTTGCTTTTATAAGATGACCTTGTGTTGCTAATTGCAATTGTCGTTTGGGGCTAAAATCAGAGATGGATGACTGACATTTACTTTCAGCTTTCTTTGGAGAAGATAAGCAGCATGCCAAGGAGTGCAGGCAGGTGGAAGGAAGTGAGATCCCAACGGTGGATCTGTGGAGCCCACTACGGCTTGTCAGGGTCTCAGGGGCCAGGGTGGGAGTCCCAGGGCCTGGAAGGTGGGGGGACCTTGTGGCATCGCCTTCACCACATCTGCCCCAGTGAGTAATTTAAGCTCGACAAGGCTCAGTCAGCCCATGGGGATGGAGGGGGGCGTGGAGCCCATCCACTGCAAAAGCATGCTGGGGGATAGGTGAGCATGCTGAGCTGCAAGTGAGGTTCTGTCAAAGTCCCCCCAGAAGGGCTCACCCCAAAATCCAGTTCAGGGGACAGTCTCTCCGCACAGATGTGCCATCTCCGTGGAGGGCCTGGTTCACCAGGCCTGT
>JAQZBX010042241.1:0-22074 GCA_029593785.1 Cabassous unicinctus | reverse complement strand
CTGTGACCATACCCCACCCCTTGATCATTTGGACAATTTTATATATCTTTCATATATATTCAGATGAGCTTCTTCCCATGAATCCCCCATCCCAGACACCCCCCACCAATGATCCTCTGCAGCCCCTGTTGTAACCCTTCTGTGATCTAAGCCTTCCTTGAAGATGAAGCCCATATAATAACCAAATACAATTAATAGCAAAATGAAATAATAATGATAAGCTTAAATGTAAGAGATACATGGAAACTCAGGAAAAAAAAAACTAAAAATAAAATACAATTAAAGGATTGGGACATTCAAAAAATGGGAAAAAAAAATTGAAAATTTTTTTTTATTTATTTGTTTATTTTTTCCTTTTATCACTGCATTATTGGGTGTCCAGTCTGTACCATGGCACTTTCCCCCTTTCACTCCCCAGTGTCTCCCAAATTTTCATTTAATTTTCAAAGAAGTTTTAGGTCACAGCAAATTCACACACAGACTACTAGAGACTCTCATATACCCAACCTCCTCCCCCTTTCCTCAACCCATATTAAAACCTTTTTTATGTGGATGGTAGCATTGTTATAACTGTTATACAGATAGTGAAACATAGCTACTAAACAATAGTTTACCATATAGTTTACAATTTAGATGGTACAGTTTAATAATTTTTGATGATATTTACCATGTCCTGTGTCCATCACTGTAAGGTAATGAAAAACATTTCCACTGACCACTAAATACCCCCTGTTTGATCTTTTATGTTCCTTCCTCCCCATACCCTTGGGGCACATGACACCCCCCCTGTCTTGACTCATTGGATGACAAGATTCATAGTTACATGCAACAAGAGGTCTTGACACACTGATTATCCTCCCCTGTTAGGATCCACCCTTGCTCCTAAAAAACACCCACTTGTCTTTTTCTGGGTGAATTGGTCCTCCCAATGATGGGGGTCCATCCCCTTCCCACTCACTATGTGGGTCTCCACTTCCCAACACAACACATTATGTCAGGATGAACACTCACAAACTCCCCAGAAGCCTATTCCAAAAGTGCCCCATCTTGAATGCCCCCCCAACCTACACCCTAAACCAGTGACACTACTTTGTCATATTGCCATAAGAGCATTCCCACTCCTGCACTTTCAATCTCATACCCACAAATCCCATGTTCACCTAGTCCTTCTTCCATCTCTCACCCCAGGATCCTGGGTATTCTAACCTGCTCTTCCTAATCTACCCACCTGTCAACCCTGCACTACCAAATCCAGTAATATCACTACACACTTGCCCTATCCTTCAATATGCAACTATATTCTATCACTTTACAATAGATTATGTCCGTATGGGTGATGGTTCACAACCTTTTCTTCTCTTTCTCTTCCTTGTTAACCCATCTTTCAGACAATGGTTCTCAGAGACTCCTCACTTTCCTCAATTCCAATCAGTGAGGTCATATACTGTTCATCCTTCAATGCCTGGCTTGGTTCACTCAACATAAGGTCTTCCAGATTCATCCATGTTATTCTGTGTGTTAGCACTTTATTCCTTCTTACAGCTGAGCACTATTCCATTGTATGTATGTACCACATTTTGTTTATCTATTCTTCTATTGATGGGCACCGGGGCTGATTCCAACTTTTGGCAATTGTGAACAATGCTGCTATGAACATTGTGGTGCATATATCTGTTCATGTCTTTGCTTTCAATTCTTCTGGGTATATACCCAGCAGTAGAATCGCTGGATCGTACGGAAGCTCTATAGTTAGTTTTCTGAGGAACTGCCAAACTGTCCTCCACAGTGGCTGGACCATTCCACAATCCCACCAGCAGTGGATGAGGGTTCCTATTCCTCTACATCCTCTCCAACACTTATAGTCTGCTGTGTTTTTAATAGCTGCCATTCTCATGGGTGTAAGATGGTATCTCATTGTAGTTTTGTTTTGCATTTCCCTAATAGCTAGTGATTTTGAGCATTTTTTCATGTGCTTTTTAGCCATTTGTATTTCTTCCTTGGAGAAGTGTCTTTTCAGATCACTTGCCCATTTTTTAAATGGCTTGTTTGTCTTTTTATTTTCGAGTTGTAAGATTTCTTTATATATGCAGAATATTAGGCTCCTATCAGATATATGGTTGCCAAATATTTTCTCCCACTGGGTAGGCTGCTTTTTTATTTTCTTAATAATGTCCTTTGAGGTGCAGAAGTTTTTAATTTTGAGGAGATCCCATTTATCTATTTTTCTTTTTGCTGCTCGTGCTTTGGGTATGAAGTTCATAAAACCATTTCTTATTACAAGGTCCTGTAGATGCTTCCCTACATTATCTTCCAAGGTCTTTATAGTTTGGGCTCTTATATTTAGATCTTGGATCCATCTTGAGTTGATTTTTGTGTAAGGTGTGAGATGGTATTTCTCTCTCATTCTTTTGGATATGGATATCCAGCTCTCAAAGCACCACTTGTTAAAGAGGCCATTATCTCCCAACTGAGTGGGCTTGGGGGCCTTGTTGAATATCAGATGACTGTGTATGTGAGGATCTATATCAGAACTCTCAATTCAGTTACATTGGTCTGTATGTCTATCCTTGTGCCAATACCATGCAGTTTTGAGCACTGTAGCTTTGTAGTATGTTTTAAAGTCAGGTAATGTGATGCCTCTAACTTCATTTTTCATTTTTGATATGTCTTTGGCAATTCGGGACCTCTTACCTTTCCAAATATATTTTGTAGTTAGTTTTTTCGGTTCCTTAAAAAAATACAGTGTTGATTTTTATTGGGATTACATTAAATCTGTAGACTAATTTGGGTAAGATAGACATCTTGATGATGTTTAGTCTTCCTATCCATGAACAGGAAATATTCTTCCATTTATTAAAGTCTTCTTTGATTTCCTTTAACAGTGTTGTGTAGTTTTCTGTATATAAGTCCTTTATATCATTAAATTTATTCCTAGGTATTTGATTCTTTTATTAACTATTGTAAATGGTATTTTTTTCTTGATTTCCTCCTCAGATTGTTCATTATTGGTGTACAGAAATGCTACTGATTTTTCAGCATTGATCTTATAGCCTGCAACATTACTGAATTCCTTTATAAGTTCTAGAAGCTTTGTTGTAGATTTCTCAGGGTTTTCTACATATAGGATCATGTCATCTGCATATAACGAAATTTTTACTGCTTTTCCAATTAGGATGCCTTTTATATCTTTTTCTTGCCTCAGTGCTCTAGCAAGTACTTTTAAGACGATGTTAAATAGGAGTGGTGATAGTGGGCATCCTTGCCTTGTTCCCGATCTCAGAGGGAAGGCTTTTAGGATTTCACCATTGAAGATGATGTTAGCTTTGGGTTTTTCATATATACCCTTTATCATATTCAGAAAATTTCCTTCTATTCCTATCTTTCGCAGTGTTTTTATCATGAAAAAGTACTGTATTTTGTTGAATGCTTTTTCTGCATCTATAGAGATGATCATGTGATTTTTTTTTCTTTCAATCTGTTTATGTGGTGTATTACATTGATTGATTTTCTTATATTGAACCATCCTTGCATACCCGGGATGAAACCCACTTGGTCATGGTGTATAATCCTTTTGATATGTTGCTGAATGAGAACAGAGGAGGGCAAGATAGCGTTGGTTTAGTAGGGCACTCACTGACTTGCTCTCTGAGTATGGCTGATTGGGGATGGAGTCCTGTCCGGGGGTCTGTGCTGGGGGTGCACGGAGCGAGAACCTTGGAGACATCGGTCTGGAGGGAGCTGGATGGCGTGGATTGCTTGGGAGAGATTCATGAGTTTTTCCCCTGCCTGTGGTGGTTAACACAGATGGCTGAGCCGACCATCAGGGAAAAAGGCTGGTTTGAGCCACGACTCCCACCGGCAACCTGGTGAGAGAGAGAATTTTCCAAGAGTGGGACGATTCTGGCGGAGGGTCGAGAGGGGTTTCCTTTCTGTAGATTTGGCTGCCTGGAACCCCTTGCAGCTTTGGGGAGCAAAATACCTGGCTTGAAGTGGCACCAGGCTGAGAGGAGTGGTGAATCTGCTGAGAAAGTTGATTTACCTAGCTCCCCAGGGATACGCCCCAACCCCCGCCAGCAACCTGGTGAGAGGGAGCATTCTCCGAGAGTGGGAGGGTTCTGACAGAAGGTGGAGAGGGATTTCCTTTCTGTGGATTTGGCTGCCTGGACCCCCTCATATTTTTGGGGTGCAGATAAGCCGGCTTGAAGCAGCACCAGGCTGAGGGGAGAGGCAAATCTACTGAAGAAGCCTGATTTACCCAACAGCCTGGTGTTACTGAAGCTTGGCTCCAGAGAGTGCAGAGTCAGCCAATTTTATCCTTCTGCACTGACAAGCATCAGAGCTTCAGGATCCCTGGGGAGGCCAGGAAGTGGGAAGTACTTGATTAGTTTCCATGAACCTAGTTAAGGTTCCCTCAGTGAAGGGGGTGGTCTAGAAGAGCATTTCTTTTGGGTCTCTTATTTCACCAAAAAAAAAAAAGACAGTCACTTTAAAAAATAAAAAAAAGAATTTTTCTTTTAAAATTTGGTTTAATAGCTAAAATCTGCCTCAAAACCTGCAGATAGAACCTTGCAGGACAATTGATTGGTGAACACAAGTAGGCTGAGAGGTTCCACAAGGGCCCAAGAAGGAACCCTGTTTTTCCTTAGCTTTGTTTTCCTGCTTGCTTATGTGGTTGATTGGTTTTTCTTTGTTTATTTGTTGTCTCTTGCTTTTCTTTCCTCTTTCCTCCCCTGCCTTCTTTTATCTTTTTTTTTTATTTTTATTTTAAATTAGGTGCTGCTAGCTTGTCTCTTCTTTGCTGTGCTTCTTGTTCAGTGATTTCCCATTCTCTGTCTTTATTGATTTTGTCTCCCAACGCTATCACTTTTCCTTCCTTCATGTTTCTGCCTTCTGCTTTCTGTTGTGGTCCTTACATACCACATTTTTTCATTAGCCCACAATTTCAAGGGTATCAATTTCTATTCTATCTATTATGTTTTCTTCATTTTTTATTAATATTAACTTTTTCCTTTCAGACCTTTCTTTACTCTTTGTCTCTCTCCTCATCATTCTAGCCTTCTAAATCATTATATATTTTTTCCTCTATTTGTTTTCCCAGTCCATTGTAGGTACTTTACTTTTTCTTCCTATTACTCTACACTGCCTATATGAGTTAAATATTCATTTACTAAGTCTTATATGGCCCCTCTTCTAACTTTTTTCAATATTACTATTATCTTTCTTCCTTTCTCACATCTTTTGATTCCTCTGGTCTTAATCTTTTGCCTTCAAGAGAACATAGAAAGAAGCAAGAAATAAAATAAGAAGAAAAAGTGTCAAAGAGAAAACTTAACACACACACAGAACTTCCAGCTAAATAAAACTCTAGAGCAAAGAGAGAAGTAATCAACTGAATAAACCCATCAAGATAAAATGATGACTAGAGGGCAAAAAAAATTACAAACCACACTGAGAAACAAGAAGATATGGACCAGTCCAATGAACAAACTAAAAACCAGGAAGAGATACAGAACATAGAACAACTAAGCAAAGCTTTCCAAACAAATATCATGGACCAACTTAATGAAGTGAAGGAAGAGATTAAGGATATTAAGAAGACACTGGGAGAACATACTGAAGAAATTGTAAACATACATAAAAAGATAACGGATATGATGGTGATCAGTGGCACAATCCAAGAAATCAAAAAGACGCTGGATTCACATAACAGCAGATTTGAACAGGCAGAAGAAAGAATTACTGATGTGGAAGACAATACATCTGAAATCAAACAGATAGTAGAGCAGATAGATAAAAAGATAGAAAAAATCCAGCAGGGACTCAGGGATTTAACTGACAACACAAAATGCACAAATATATGCATTATAGGCATCCCAGAAGGAGAAGCGAAGGGAAAGGGAACAGAAGGAGTGTTGAAAGAAATAATGGCTGAAAACTTCCCAAACTTATTGAGAGAGATGGATGTACAAGTCCAGGAAGCACAGCTCACCCCAAACAGTATGAATCCCAACAGGCCAATTCCAAGATATATTCTTGCCAAAATGTCCAATGCTCAAGACAAAGAGGAAATACTCAAAGCAGCAAGAGAAAAGAGAACCATCACATACAAGGGAAGCACAATAAGATTAAGTGCTGATTTCTCATCTGAAACCATGGAGGCAAGAAGGCAGTGGTATGACATAGTCAAAGTACTGAAAGAAAAAAACTTCCAGCCACAAATTCTCTATCCAGCAAAACTGGCAATCAAAAATGATGGAGAGTTCAAAATATTCACAGATAAACAGAAATTAAGAGAGTGTGCCAATAAGAAACTTGCACTTCAAGAAATACTAAAGGAAGTTCTACAAGTTGAAAGGAAAAAACAAGGGAGAGAGAGTTGGAGGAGAGTTTGAAAACAACTAAAAAGACAAAAACAGAAACAAAAACAACATATGACATACATTAACCCAAAGAAAATATGGCTGAAGTAAGAAATTCATTGTGAGTAATAATACTGAATGTTAATGGATTAATTTCACCACTCAAGAAACACAGATTGGCAGAATGGATAAGGAAATACGATCCATCTATATGCCGTCTTCAAGAAACCCACCTTCGACCCAGGGATTCAAGGATGCTGAAAGTGAATGGCCGGAAAACAATTTTACAAGCAAACAATAGCCAAAAAAGGGCAGAAGTACCGATTCCAATATCAGACAAAATAACTTTAAATGCAAAACTATTGTAAGAGACAAAGATGGATACTATGTATTAGTAAAAGGGGTAATTTCTCAAGAAGAGAGAACATTTACAAACATTTATGCACCTAATCGGTGTGCCTCAAAATACATCAGGCAAACTCTGGAAAAACTAAGTGGAGAAATAAATGCGTCTACAATTATAGTGGGGGACTTTAATACACCATTATCACCATTAGACAGAACATTTAGACAGAGAATCAATAAAGAAACAAAGACTCTGAACAATACATTAGAGGACCTGGACCTAATAGAATAATTTCCATTAAAGGTGATGAGTGTCTTTCTTATTCATGTTTGTTTAAATTAGATATATTTAATCAAGGCTGTCTCCCTCTCTCTCTCTCCTTCTCTTTTTCTCTCCTGCTATTTCCCAACACAGTGCATAATGTTTAGCATATACTTATCACTCAGTAAATATTTGGGGAATAAATCATGTTTTCCTAGAGATAGATTCTAATTTTCATAGAATATATATTTTAATACCAACAAATTAATATAAACATAGATTATATATAATAAGAAACTATTTACTTAATTTCATCATAGTGTATGTTACATGGAAGTATCAAGTGATTAAATGAATTTCCACTAATTGAGATTTAGAGTATACCCAAAATTAAAACAATATTTTATATATTATGAGAACACAAATATTGTGAAATAATTCAGGTTTTATACATTTAAACTGTGTTGACAGAACTTCATCATTCTATACAATAGAGATATAAAAGGAAGTGTTTTTCTTCTGCTTCCCAAAATTCATTCTTTCAACAAATTTATATTAAAAAACAAATATTAATTTACCAGATGATATTCTACATGGTGGCATTGAAGTCATGCTCAAAAAAAACATAGACTTTGCCTCTATGAATCTTACATGCTAATTTGGGTATAAGATCAAGAAACTAAATATATAAGAGTTGCATTGTAGATAAATAATGGAGGAAACTAAATCAGGGAAACCGTATGAGACAAGATCTCATCAGGTTTAAGTAACCACACTAGTTACTGAAAAAAAGAAATTTAGTATATAATTATTAACCATGTAGAATGTGGTTAACTACAGTAAGGTGTAGAAATAGAACTCTAAAGTACAACAGGGGTAGCAACTATAGAATGCATTTGTCACCCCTAAGGGTGAGGGAGAATTGAATATGGAGGAAAGTCAGAAACTTAGAGAAAGGTCCCCACAAGATTGATACTCAGACCACAAAGGAGATGGCCCATCTGCTGCCTAAACACAGTGCCTATTGCCACAGTGAGGAAGAAACTTGCTGGAGGCCACCCACAAAGTGAAGAGCAGCCTGCCACCACGGAGAATGCTAAAGATACTGTCAGTATGAAGAGCCACTTCCCACTACAAGAAAAATAAAAACAGGAAGAAAGAGAAAGGTAGTTCCTTCCTCCTCCTCCAGCCTTGCCGTCTCACTCCAGTGCCACCTACTGGCAGAGCTTGGCAGGAGCTAGCTGGCAAAAAAAGAAATGTAATTTTCAGAGAGCTGCTCCTATAGCAAAAAGTTGGCCAAAGAAGGGTGGATGTGGAGTTAGGAGGTGACAAATCCCTGATACTATGGGATTTCATTGGAAATCTACATGAAGTAAGTAATCCAGTAATAGGTTTCTCTTGGGAAAAAAAAGGATTGCCGGTAGAGAAAGCAATAATTTCAAAGATCCTAAAGCAGGAACAGAGTTGGTAGATTTGATGAATAGCCAGGATGTCAACGTTGCTGTAAGAGACACAGGAGATGCTTTCAGAGAGATAGCAAGGGAACAGATCATGGAGAGACTCACTATGACTTTCTAAAGACTTTAGATTTTACTTTGAGTGATAAAATAAGTGACTGGGAGTTCTGATTAGAGGAATGATGTGATCTGAATACATTTTAAAAGGAGTACGTTAAAACTGCCATGTTGAGGAAAAGAACAACAACATATAGATGGTCATGAGGAGAATCAGAAGACAAGATAACCCAATGTGAGAAATGAAGGTGGCTTGGATTGAGGTGTTTGTAGTGAAAGTAGTAAGAAACTGTGAATTGAGGATGCATTTTGAAGGAAAAGTCAGCAGAGTTTGTTGATGAATTGTAGGTTGGATATATGAGAGGAAGGGAGAAATCAAGGACAAGGTCAAGACCTGCTGGAGGGATGGAGAAATCAGGAAGGAGTTCAGTTTTAGATATAATAGTTGTGCATGCCTGTTGTAAATCCAAGTGGGATTGTGAAATAAACTCCAAGCTAGAGTTGTACAATTAAAGTCATTGATGTATAGATGTATAGATATCATATCCCATAAGATTGGTTACTATTTCCTAGGGAACAAGTGTAAACTAAAGAGAATCCTGGGCCACTCTAATGTATAAATGTTGCAGATATAAGGAGAAACCAACAAAGAGATTGAGATAGGCTGGCCACTGGGGTCAGATAAGACCCAAGAAAGAGTGGGATTACAGAAGCCAAGTAAACAGATATTTCAAAAAGGAGAGAATGTTCATTTGGGACAAATGTGGCTGACAGTACAGTAAGGGAAGAATAAAAATTGACCATTGGATTAATACCCATTTGCTACTCATATTATCTCCTCTCTTATCTACAATTTGTACTTCGCCCAGACTGCTTTCCCTAAATCTAAGTACAGTGAATTGGATACAATTTTTCCTTTTAGCAATATAACTGCATCCCAACTTCTAGTTTTAAATGATTGGATGGTTACTCAGCTACAGACTTCATTTCCCAACCTCCCTTTCTGTGTAATCATGCTCAGCCAATGGGATGTAAGAGAAGTAATGGGTTGTTATTTCAGAATCAGGTTTTTAGGGTTTTTTTCCATTCATCCTTCTTGATGCTGGAAAATCATAATGACTGGAGCAACCTTGGAAGCCACTTTGATTACTGTAAAATTATATAAAAAAATAATTAATCTTTGTTATATCAACCCACTGTATTTGGAGGGTCACTTTATTATAGCAGCTTAGGATGTACCCTTTCTAAATCATAATCACTGATCTCAGCAAGCTTAGACCCCAGAAAACAAAGAAGCAATATTCAAGTGACTAGTGAAAGAAGCTCAGAAATAGAGTTTATTTAAAAAACAACAGCACTGTTATCAGGGTGAAACTGAGATTATAGCCTATCCTAACACCCTACTGGTTGAGGAACCATTGGTTCGCTTAAATCTTCCAATCACGCAAAGATGTATGATGGACATCTACATGTCATAGGTTTATGTTCTTTTCCACATATTAGGGAAAACTGTACCAATTTAGGGTTATTATACTTAGCTTTCAGAAGAAATTTTATATAAATAGACTTATACTATGTTCTTAATTTATTTGCCTTTTTTGGTACATTCCATGTTAATGTCATTTTAGTGTGTGTGACTGATTTACGATAAATTAGGGTAATGCTAACATTTGGAATAATAGCTCACTGGTATTACTTTCTCTAGAAACAGTATGTAATTTGCTGAAGGATTTAGAAAATAGTTCCCATCTGCTACTGGCAAAACAACAATATTATAATACAATTTCCTGTGTGGATTTTATTTATTTCCTTAGGAAGAGATAGCTGCCATATATCAGAAACAAAGCTGGTCTTGCCTGGAATGCAAAGACCCAATTTTTTGAGGAGCTAAGAAAAGTCTTTAAGTTGCTGTTGGACAGGAATCCTCTTACATGTAATCCTCTTCCATTAAACACAGTTCCAAAGAAAGTATAGTCAGGCCTTATATACCTAAGCCATGCTCCTGCCCCAATCATAAGATTGCATTATTTGGATTCAAATTATGGTTTCCTTCTTTGACAATGGCTTTCAGAACTCACTTTGGCAGGCTCTTCATGAGAGAAACTGATATTAACTCTCACAATATTGTATCTTGACTCTGTTGCAATGTTATGTAGATCTCTTCTCTCTTCACAGTATGGTGCTATTTGTCCCAAGGTACTATTTGACTTTTGTCAACTTTGAGATATCATTAGGCTATGTATAATAATAATGACTAACCTATAGTGAGTAATTCTTTTTCTTTTTTTTTTTTTTTTAGTTTTTTTATTAACAACTTTATTTCAAATTCACAAAAATAAAAGAACAGAAAAAGGCAGCTCAACAAGTTATGGAAACATTGTTCCTAAAAAGTTACTTTTCAGTCATTTTTATCTCGTCTAATTCCAACTGCTAACTCCGTTGATCCTCTAGTGTTAAGAAAGATGCACAGATGAACACAGATTAGTTAAATGACATAGTCAAGTTCTCCTTTAATAAGGAGAAAAAAACGAAGAAGAAAAAAATGAAAAAAAAATCAAGAAGGGAAAAAATAAATTGATAGTATTCATATCTCACAAAACCAAACCCCATATTCTTTTTTTACCTTTAGAATTAAAATAGTACTAACTTTGCTTTTGCTACAAAAGCATTACAATTCTGTTGTTAGCTATAGACATCTAGACACTATACGCAGGGCAGACAGCTCAGTGAGAAATTCTTATATGGGAGATACTATTCAAATTACTTTACTTTACTCCTATAATCCTCACAACAACTCAATGAAATATATACTATCATGATACCCATTTTACAGATGAAATAACTGAGACAAAGAAAGGAGATTGAGTAATTTGTTTAAGGTTACATTGCTAATATGTTTTAGAGTCAGGTTTTGATAACATTTGACAGCATTTGGCACCAGATTCTGGGGGTGCTAAGCCCAAATTTAGATTGAGTTAAACTCTAAAATGTTCTACAAGTGCAAAGTTTTTTTATTACTAGAGTTTGCCTTTACGTATTTGTAGTTTACACAGATACTTGGTCAAAATGTCCTTTGAAACTTCTAAAGATCAGGAATTGCATTCTCAGACATGAATAATGGTCAAAATACTTTGATTTTATTTTCCATCATGGGGTGTTTTTTCTAAGAAATCTCTATGCTGTTTTTTTCCCAACTAAATAACAGTGAGATAATATATTTCGTTCACATGACACCTTTCATCTAAGAATCTCAAAGACTCTACAAATGTTTATTAAAAATCTCATCATCTCTTTATCACACAATCTGTTTCCAAAGTAAGTGCTACATAATTGATGCTCAATGTCTTTTATGCAAGGCCACAGGCCCAACCCATCACAAACAACAAAAAACAAAGATGTAGGTTAATTTATTTTCTGTTGTCCTGCCACATTATTGTATACCAGCCAAGATCCTTCCTTAATTATAGTCCTTGACCCAGAGTTGCACCCTCATTTCATAGAACCTAAGATAGAAAATTAATTGGATCCTAGATATAATAATAAAAGGAAAAATGTCTTATGTTTGTGTCATAGTTTATGACAGTTCGGTCACTTTTATTGCATCATTTGATCTCCCAGAAGACCTGGGAGGTAGATATCATCACACTAAAACTGAGGATAATGATTACTAACTTTACTGAGTGCTTACTATATATATATGCAGAATGATTTACAAGCTGTATCTCTTTTAATTCTCAAATTAATATAGTAATTATTTATAGTATCCTCCATTCTATAGGTGAAGAAACTGTAACTCAAGCAAGTTAAGTAGTTTGCTGGGATTCCCACTACTGTTTATTTAACTCCCATGCTACAGGACCTCTGGTTCCACCTAGTCATTGGTAGAGGTAACTTTAGGGGTAGGTATTATCACCAACCCACACACAACAATCCCCCACACCCGATCACCATTTCATCATTATCAGTGTCTAAGATTGGATTCCCTGGAAACAGACTCTGAGACAAAGCATTCCATGCAGGTTTATGGAGAAAGCTCTCCAGAGATGTACCTGAAAGGAAGTGAAGAAGGCACATTGGACAGGGGAGAAGGTTGTCTGCAATATAGCTATAGCTGAAGCATTCGCAGATCCTGTGGGGAGCTTTGTTGTTGAAAGATGGCCCTTCAGAGTTTTCCAAAATTGAGACAAGGAGTCAGGCTTTTGTTTCAAGACATGAGACCAGTTGTTGGCAAAAAGATAGAATGGGAAGTAACTTTAGTTATGGTAATTCTCTGAGCAAAGGACAGTTCCTAATGAAGGAAACAGTTGCATGCCCAGTACACAAGTATTACCTTTTGCATTCAACCACCATTATATACTGCCTCCTTATATTCAAATGCATATTTCCCATGAGTCAAGTTTGACAGGTCTTAATTTCTCTGAAATTGTACAGATTATTCCTCATCTCAAAATAAGCTATTGGACACATTAAATGAAATTAAGTGAGGCAAAAAATGCAAAGCACATAACATACTGTGGCACATAGAAAGTGTTCAACACTGGTATTTCACTTTCATATCTGGCTATCTCAAACAGTTTGGTTTTGGTTTTGTTGAACATTTATGCCTCCTTAGGACATAGCACTTCCCATTATAATGAGATAAAAATAAAGTTCTTCAAACCAAAAACCAAGCAATGACACTTTATTAACTGAGTGATTTAGTGCATGCTTCTTGTTGCCTCAAACTACCAGATCTCCTCTGATATCTGAGAGAAAATTCAGGAAGAAGATCTTCCCATATAGTAAAATACTATTATCTCTGTCTGCTTGGGCGGTGAACCTACACTCAATTCTTTTGCCACTCCCTATTCTGCCTCAATAGTTTTCATTATCACCTTGAGAAAAGAGATTTCTATGCTACGATCTGAAGATTCTGCAATACATTATAAAATGAGATCAGTATTTCCTGAATAGAAATGGAGAATGAGGAGTGAGTGACCAGTAGCCTAATTAAGAAACTTTATTTTTAGTGTTTTATATGGCCCTTGGTCCACATTCAAATAAGTAAAAGAGGAAAACTAGCAAGAGATTCTAGGTCTCCTCTAGTATATGAGATGCTACATCTTATCAATTCCTGTATTCTTTACAGAATGCCTAGCACAAAGTTGGTACTCGATTAAAAAGAATTGGTGAGTGTTAATTGTAGTTAGATGAGTAAACTGGTATTCTTTGTTTTGTATCAAAATCCCAACTACCTTATCTGCATTTATGGTGACCTTGGGATATCTCTTACCTCCCTGTACATCATTTTTCTATCCACTATTATAGTACTACTTGCTTTTATTCCCTACATACTTCAGGAGTTTCAGAGTGCTGTAAAGACCAAATTTTATTATCCTATTACATTTTTATGCAATTGTAACCAAAAACTTGTACAATCAGTTTCTTTCAGGGAAGTACATTCTCTTTTTAAATCTGATTGATTTTGCAGTGAATGGCTGAGGTCTCAGCATAAATCCAGGTGGTTGTTTAGTGGGCTGCCTGATTTCCATATATACCAGGAAAATGGAACACAACGGATATGAGTTTAAGGTAAATCAGCAAATAAAGGAGAGAGACCTGAATTAAATACTGACTTAAATTTTACATGGATTTTACAGTCACTTTATCATTGGGTAAGTGCTACAATACAATGAAGGTAAATGTGCCGAGGATAATTCCAATGAGGCAATGCACTGGAATATGAGAAATCTCAATATTTCTAGTCTCAAGACAAAGAGCAAGAAAATGGAAGTGGAAGTTTAAGGAAATACTCAGTATGAGAAGTAAACTTTGGGAGCTATTTAAAAGGAATATAAAGTCTGCCATAACACAGGTATCATATGAGTTGCTAACAATGGAGGGAAGCAAATGGAATTGGCAATAGCCATCACTTGGGAATTTCAAGAAGCCAGAAAAATCAGGTAAAATGGAAGTTCAAATATGGTCTGGAAAGGATTAGCAGACTGATGTGATGTTTGATTTATGTGCATAGTTTCCTCATACTCATCATACCCATCCCTAAGCCAATTTTGTGACCAAGGTATAGAATTTTCTGATTAGGTAAACCCCTGCTTCTCAAACTAGGGCATGGTGTTAGCCCCATTTAAACATCCTCTGAGGAAAGATAGAGGTGTTTATCCAAAGGAAAATCAACATTTATTTCCAACAGCAGGATAGCAGAGGTGGAGCAGGCAGAACAGCAAATGTCCACAAAAAGTGAACATAATCCCAAGCTTTGCATATAAATTAAATATATTTATAGGTATACATTTTATTTATGTATATATACAGGTATATATATGCATATAATATAGTCATTCATTTATTTCCTGCTCAGAAAATGTCATAGGGCAGCAAATAATTTGATGTGTCTTATGATTTACGAAAAATCACTTGCAGTTGAGTTTTTAAAATTTTTTATTTCAGAAGTTGTAAGTTTATAGAAAAAATATGCAGAAAATACAGAGTTCCTATATAACCCCATTCACACATTCAGTTTTCCCTATTATTAACAATTTATATTAGTGTGGTGAGGTTGTTATACAATCGATGAAACAATATTATTATAAATAAACTATTAACTGTAGTCCATAGTTTACATTGTGGTTCACTGCTTGTGTTGTACAGTCCTGTTTTTGTCTGTTTTAAAAAAATTTATATAGTTACATATATACACCCTAAAAGTTCCCCTTTTAACCACATTTGAATATAAAATTCAGTAGTGTTGGTTATTCACAATGTTGTGCTTCCATCACTGCCACCCAGTACCAAAAAGTTTTCCATCACCCCAAACAAAAATGCTCTACCAAGTAAGCATTAACTCCCCATTCCCTACCCCATCCTGAAACCTGATAACTTGTATTCTATTTTCTAATTTTATGAATTTGCATATTCTAATTATCTAATATCAATAAGAAAATAACAATATTTGTCCTTTAGTGTCTGGCTTATTTCATGCAAGATAATGTCTTCAGGGTTTAGTCATGTTGTCATATGTATCAGAACTCCTTTGGCTTTTATGGATGAAAAATATTCCATCGTATATAATTCCACATGTTGTTTATCTGTTCATCTGTTGATGGTCACTTGAGTTGCTTCCATCATTTGGCAATTGTGAATAATGCTGTTATGAACGTCGATGTGTAAATTTCTGTTTAAATCCATCCTTTCAATTATTTGTGTGATATATACCTAGAAGTGGGATTGCTGGGTTATATGGTAACACTATGCTTAACTTTCTGAGGAACCACAAAACTCGTTTGCACAGTAGCTGTGCCATTTTACATTACCACCAACAAGGAAAAGGAATTATTATATTTCCATATCTTCTTCAACACTGGATGTTTTCTGTTTTGTTTTGTTTTTCTTAAAATAGTAGTCATCCAGGTGGAAGTGAAATGGTATCACACTGTAATTTTGAGTTGCATTTCCCTAATGCAGGGGTTCTTAACCTTTTTTGTTCCATGGACCTCTTTGCCAGTCAGTTGAAAACCACGGGCCCCTTACTAAGTCCACACTATACTCTGTATTATTTAATAAATATATCACACTCACACCAACATGTCCCCACAAGGATAATGTTATTTTGAAATTCAATTCAAGCTCATGGACCCCTTGTTAACCACCCCTGCCCTAATGGCTAATGATGTGAGCAACTTTTCATGTGCTTTTTGTACATTTCTTTATAGAAATGTCTATTCAAGTCTTTTTGCCCATTTTCATATTGGGTTGTTTGTCTTTCTGTTGTGGTGTTATAGAATTTATTTATATATTCTAGATATTAAACCATTATCAGATATTTAGCTTCCAAATAGTTTCTCCCATTCTGTAGATTGTCTTTTTACTTTCATGATTAAATCTTTTGACATATAATTTTTTACTTTTGATAAAGTCCCATTATCTATTTTCTTTTGTTGCTTGTGCTTTCAAGTACAAAGTCTAAGGAACCATTGCCTAACACAAGGTCCTGAAAATGTTTCCCTATGTTTCCTTTTAGGAGTTTGATAATTTTGGTTCTTATATTTAGGTTAGGTCTTTTCTCCATTTTAAGTTAATTTTTGCATAAGGCATGAAGTGCAGGTCCACCTTCATTCTTTTGCGTATTGATATCCAATCTTCCCAGAAGCATTTGTTGAAGAAACTATTCTTTCCCCATTGAGTGTACATGGCACCATTGTCAACCAATCGGCTGTAGATATAAGGGTTTAGTTCTGAACTCTCAGTGTGTTTTCATAAGTCTATATGTCTGCCCTTGTAGCCAGTGCCATGTTGTTTTGATTACTGTAGCTTTGTAATAAGTATTAAAATCAGGAAGTGTGAGTTCTTCAAGTTCATTCTATGTTTTCAAGATGGATTTAGCTGTTTGGGGACACTTAAACCTTTTTGTATAAATTTGATGATTCACTTTCCATATCTACAAAGAAGAATGTTGGAATTTTGATTGTGAATGTGATAAATTTGTAAACCACTTTGGGGAGACTTGTCCTTCCATTATTTGAGTTCCCTTTGATTTCTTGTAGCAATGTGTTACAGTTTTCCATGTATAAGCCCTTTATATTATTGGTTAAATTAATTCCTACTTTTATATTTTAGTTGCTTTTGTAAATGGAATTTTGCCTGATTTCCTCACAAATTGATCATTACTAGTAGAGAAAAACATTACTGCTTTATTATGTTTATATTGTACCTCCACCACGTTGCTAAATTTATTAGACCTAGTAGATTTTTGTGGATTTTTCAATATTTTCTAGATATCGTATCATGTCATATGAAAATAGAGAACGTTTTATTCCTTTCTTTCCAATTTAGATGCCTCTTTTAGTTTTGCTTGCCTGATTGGTCTAAGTAGAACTTCCAGTACAGTGTTGAGTAATAGTGGTGATAGCTGGCACACTTGTATTGTTCCTAAACTTAGGGGAAAGGCTTTCAGTTTTTCATTATTGTGTATGATGTTAGCTGTGGGTTTTTCATATATGCCCTTTATCATATTGAGGAATGTTCCTTCTATTCCTAGTTTTATAAATGTTTTTATCAAGAAGGGATGCTGGATTTTGTCTTTTTTTTTTTTCTGCATCAATTGAAATGGTCATGTGGAATTTTCCTTCTTCTATTAATGTGGTGTATTAAATTAATTGCTACTCTTATGTTGAGCCACCCTTGCATAACTGGGATAAATCGCACACAATCATGGTGTATAATTCTTCTAATGTGTTGTTGGATTTGGTTTGCTAGTATTTTGTTGAGGATTATTTCATCTACATTCAAAAAGGGATTGATCTGCAATTTTCTTTTCTTGTGCTATCTTTATCTGGCTTTGGTATGAAGGTGATATTAGCCTCATAGAATGAATTAGGCAGTGTTTTCTCTTTTTCATTTTTCTTTTTTTGGAATAGTAGTAGCAAGATTTGTGTTATTTCTTCTTGGAATGCTTGGGACAATTCACCAGTGATGCCATCTGGCCCTGAGCTTTTCTTTAAAGATTTATTTATTTATTTATCACCCCCTTGCTGCTTGTGTTTTACTGTGTCCATTCGCTGTGTGTTTCTTCCGTGTCTGCTTATCTCCCCCTTGCTGTGAGGTCCTGCTGCATCAGCCCACCGCGCCGTGCGGGCCGGCCTGCTCTCACAAGGAGGCCCCAGGAAGCAAACCCGGGGCCTCCCGCATGGTAAACGGGGGCTCTATCCATTGAGCCACACCCGCTTCCCTGAGCTTTTCTTTATTGTGAGGTTTTTGATGATTTATTCAATCTCTTCTTTACTTATTAATGTTCTGTTAAGATCTTCTATTTCTTCTTGAGCCAGTTTAGGTAGTTTGTGCATTTCTAGACATTTTCCATTTTATCTAATTTATCCATTTGTTGGCATATAGTTGTTCATAGTATACTCTTATAATCCTTTTAATTTTGATATGGTTGATAGTAATGTCACCCTTTCAGTTCTGATTTTAGTTATTGTGTCCTCTTGTTTTCTCTGTGTCAGTCTACCTAAAAAGTTGTCAATTTTATTGACCTTTAAAAGAAACAACTTTTGATTTCATTTATTCTCTCTATTGTTTTTATTATTTTCTATTTCATTTATCTCTGCTCTAACCTTTGTTATTTCCTTCCTTTTGCTTACTTTAGGTTTAGTTTGCTCTTCTTTTCTAGATCCTCCAGTTGTGAGGCTAGGTCTCTCATTTGAGACTTTTCTTCTTTTATAATGTAAGCATTTAGAGCTATAAAATTCCCCTCTCAGCACTTCCTTTGCTGCATCCCAAAAGCCTTAGTATATTGTATTTTCATTTGTGCTTGCCTCAACATGTTTCCTAATTTCTCTTGTGATTTCTTCATTGACCCATTGGCTGTTTAAGAGTGCAGTGTTTAATTTTCAGTAATTATGGTTTTCCAGTTTTCCCTGTTATTGATTTTTAGCTTCATTCTAATGCCATTGTGGCTGGAGAAGACAAATTGTATTTCATGTTTTCTTTGAATTTATTGAGACTTATTTTGTGATGTAACATATGGTCTATCCTGGAGAATTATCCATGTGCATTAGAAAAGAATGTATATTCTGCTGCTCTTGGGAGAAGTGTTCTATATTAGTATATTAGGTCTAATTGGTTTAGAGTATCATTCCATACTTCTGCTTCCTTATTGATCTTCAGATTGGATGTTCTATCAGTATTTTAAAGTAGTATATTGAAGCCTTCTAGTATTAGTATATAACTATCTATTTTTCCCTTCATGTCTGTCAATATTTGCTTAATATATTTTCAGTCTCTACCATTAGGTGTGTATATTAATATACTTAATATTGTTAGGTCTTTTTGTTGAAATGACTCCTTTGGCAGTATATTGTCACCTTCTTTGTCAGTCCTAGTAGTTTTTGACTTACAGTCTATTTTATCTAATATTAGTATAGCTACCCCAGCTCTCTTTTGGTTACTATTTGCATAGTATATTATTTTCCTTTAACTTTTGAACTTACTTGTGTCTTTGAATTTAAAGTGACTCTCTTGTAAGCAGCATATAGTTGGGTCATGCTTTTTTATCCATTCTGCTAACCTCTGACATTTAACTGGAGAATTTACCTCATTTACAATTATTGTAACTACTGATAACACAGGACTTTTTTTCTGACACTTCCCAATTTGTTCTATAATACTTATAATACTTTTTTTGTTCCTCAATTCTTCCCTTAATATTTATTTTCATATTTATTTGATTTTTTTGTAGTTTAGTACTTTACATACCTTCTCATTTCTTTTTAAATATATTTTTCATATATTTTCTTTGCGGTTACCATACGGCTTATATTTAACATCCTAAATCTGTAGCAATCACATTTGATTTGATACCAACTTGAATTCAATAGCATACACATACACTGTTCCTAGGCTCCTTTGTTCCCATACCTTTTTGTTGTACTTGTTGCAGATTCTATCTTTATGCATTGTATGTCCTAAACCAAAGATTTATCTTTACTTTTCATGCATTTGCCCCTTAGAACCTGTAAGAAGGAAAAAAGTGGACTTACATACCAATTGTAACTACTAATATGTAACATACTGTTTCATACAATAGTATTGCCACTTATAATTACCCATACGGTTACCTTTAACAGTGATCTTTATTTTTTATGCCACTTCAATCCACTCTTTCATTCCTTTCCTTTCTTTCTGAAAACTCCCCTTTATCATTGTTTGTAGTGCAGGTCTAGTGGTTATGAATGCCCTCAGCCATTGTTTATCTGGTAATATATTTATCTCTCCCTTGTTTTTGAAAGGCATTCTTGATGAACATAAAATTCTTGTTTGGTAGCATTTTTTTCCAGCACTTCAAATATTTTCTTTCCACTGCCTTCTATTGTGGACCCTTATACATAACAGGTTGCTTTTCTCCTGCAGTTTTCAGAACTTTCTCCTTGTCCTTGGCATTCAACAGTTTGAATACTATTTTTCTGGATCTAGTTCTCTTTGAATTTATTCTGCTTGATGTTCATTGGGCTCCTTGATTATGTGTGTTCTTGATTTTAATTAAATTTGGGGAGTTTTATGCCATTATTTCTTTGGATATTCCTTCTGGCCCTTTCTCTTTTTCATTTTCCTCTGGGACTTCCATGATGTGTATATTAGCACACTTGATGCTGTCACACAGGCTTCTTTTATTCTTCAGTTTTGCTTTCTGCTCCTTAGCCTGTGTTATTTCAGGTGTCTTTTTTTCACTGATTCTTTCTTCCCTCTAGGGAGTTTTTTTGTTTGTTTGTTTGTTTTTTCAGTTATTATAGTCTTCTATTCTCGTATATATCTGTTTGGTGCCATTTAAAAATTTATATATCTTTATTTAGATTCTCGTATTATTCCTTCATAGTTACCCTGATAACCTTTATTTCTTTCTCTGTGTTTTCCTTTATCTTCTTGAATTTACTGAGGATCATTTTTAAAAGGGCTCTGTCCTGTATGTCCAAAGTCTTTTTCCTGTTTCTTTGTTTGTCTTGGAAACTTTTATTTCACACTGTACATTTTAATTTTTTTATGTGTTAACTCTGGGATTTAGTATCCAGCCAGTGATATAACAGAGATTTCCTTGAGTGTCAGGAGTTAACACAAACAAACCAGGACACAAAAAAAACACCTTTCACAGTCTTTGCAAATTGACTCTATGCTGACTGGTTCTTTCCTTTGGAGTTTAGCCCTCTTATCAAGAAAATCAGCTGAGATGAATTTGAAGTACAGGGTCCTCTGGGTCTTTTCTGAGCCTGCAACTTCTCCTAGGCTTGTGCTTACTTGAAGCCTTAAAATTTTCCCCAATTCCAGAAATTTGAATGCCCCTCTCTTTTCTATGAGATAAACTTACTCCTCCTCCTGGGTGCTCTATTGTATGACTTAAAGGAGATAATCCTTTCTCCCATGCTGCATATCTGTAATTGTTTCTTATACTGCTTTAGTTAACTGCAAGCTGCTTGTGCCTGCAGGGCAAGTCCTGGAAGGGTAAGCCAGAAAGGAGTTTGCTGGTTAAGTCTTTCAGGCTGCCACCTGATTAATTAGTACCAACATAGAGGTACTCCAGTTTGTGCATAAGGGTTACTCTGTTGTAACAGGGTCAGGGACCCACAATGGGAGGACAGGCCAGCAGCACACTATGCTGAGGAGGAGTTAGGCAAGGGCCAGCAAGGGAGCCACTAGCTTCTCTTACTGTTTTTAAAACTGCATTTCCTTGATTTGGCTCTTACCCAGTTACTGCAACCCTTTAACGGTTTTCTTGAGTTTTGAGGGAGATTGCTCTGCAAGTTTTTGCCAATTGTTTAAAGATTCTGTGGGGAACAGCACTCTGGAGCATCTTACACTGCCATCTTCATCGAACAGAAATATGTAATTTCAGCATTGATTTTAGTAGCACATACAGAAGCATACTTGTTAATCTGATTTGATGGAATGTAAGACTTTGCTAATGTGACTGTTTCTGGTTACATTTCTTGTTCTGGCCCTTTGGAATAAATCCCATAATCAGTAGTAAAGTGGATCATTTTATTTTTGAGCTTCATACAAGAGAAACAGGAAAGACAGAAGCAAGTGTATAACTCTCCCTAGCAAAGGG
>JAQZBX010042240.1:0-22079 GCA_029593785.1 Cabassous unicinctus | reverse complement strand
TGTTTTAAATATGAGAGTGAAAACTTGCAAGAGCTTTTAATTGTTGGAGCTGAAACAAAAAGTCTAGAAATTTTATTATAATTCGTAATTCATTCATTGTGTGTTGTATTATTTGTCTTAAGGAGTTACATTTCTTATCTCTGATGTACTTATTAAAGCCAACCCAAATTTCCCTATGCCCATTAAAAAAGCACACCTCAGGGCAGTTCAAAGTCTCAAAAATTATTGTAGAGTGGGTTCCCAACTTCTCCAATAGGACTTTTTCTCTTGGCTATAGATTATTTTTCTTGGGATCCTAAAAATTTAAATGCTATGTAAGAAATAACTTACACAAAACATAGCAGGTCAAAATAGTAAACATTTATTATCTCATATCATTTCTGAGAGTCAAGAAACTGAGAGTTGTTTAGCTGAACAGTTTAAGTGCAGGAGATTGTCATGAAATTATTGACAGAGCCTACAGTCATGTCAAAATTCAACTCATGCTGGAGACTCCACTGCCACATTGACTCATGAGATTTTTAGAGGGTTTCAATTCCTCTAAAATTGAGGAATTGTCAATTCCTCAATTGACAGTCCACTGACTGCTGGTTGTAGGCCTTAGTTCCTCACTACATTGGCCTCTTCAGAGGGTACTCACAACATGATAGGTTCTTCTCCCTAGAGTAGATTGCTAGACTTAGCAAATTGAAATATTTATTTGGCAACTCTACCTAGAGTGAGTAACAGAGAGATAGAGATTGCAAGATGAAAGCCATATTGTTTTATAAATTAATCTAGGAAGCAACATATTATCACTTCCGTTGTATGGTATTTGCCTCACTGGGACAAGAAGGGATCACACAACTGTGTGAATACCAGTAGGAGGTGATCATATCTGATTACAGTTTCTTTCTCTGGATCTGGTGCCAGGTCTTTTCACACCTTGCCTTGAGGTAACAACAGCTACAACCATTCTAATGGGGGCTTCTAATAACTTAGTTTCCCAAAATCTATTGATCCAGTAATCTGTAATTTTAGCTATGTACAGAGAAGTTCCTGCCACATTTCTCTAAGAGCCACTTCATTTGAGAAGATATTGTTGCTTTCTCCTTTGCATATTTTTGTCCATCAATGAAATATTTTGAAGCCTGCCTTTCTTTCTGTTTTGTGAAGAAGGATAAATGCATGCGTTTTAGCCTTTTTCTGAGAATTATCCATGTCCACATACAGAAAATAATGTGTATTGTAATTTTTTTAAATTTTGAATGTTAAAGCATTCATTAGTAAATTTAAGATACCTGGCTTCTTGGCTTCTTTTGTCAGATCATGAGTTCTGGGATTATTTGGTATGACAGTTGATGTGCAGAAGCATTTAAGACTTTAGAAAGTACCTGCCGCTGTAAGCAGAGAAATTAAAGATCAGAATAATGATTAATCACAGAAAGCTTCAGAAACATAATTTCTAATTACCAAGCTCAGGCTAAGAATTTGTATGTCTTTGACTCTATTTGCCCACCTCTCGAATGTGCAAGTACATCACATGCTGATTAGATTCCAAAGTGTTATTTCAGTGACAACTATGTCATCTAGAGATCCTGACACAGTTGTCAATCAGGAGTGAGACCAATTTTTAATCATTATTATATTTAAAATCCAAGAAAATTGTATTTTGTGCCTTATTTTGAATTAAATACTCCTTTTGAACCTATTAATTTTGTGTCCTAGTATTATTAGTTTACTGGTGATTTTTTTTTTATCTCTTTCAAACCTACTGTACACTATCAACTCTTTGGTTGATATCCTGGGAATTTTTACACATCATTCATTTCATAAAATTTTTCCTTTTACCAATTCTCCTTTCTTTATAATGGAATGAATACTTGCTAGTATGGAAAGTATGACATCAAAAGGGTTGAGGGCTGAATTGGATTTTCTTGTCTGTTAAGACTAATTGTTCCATTGTTTCTCCAGGAAGTAAAGGGTATATGCACATATTCTACATATCTATCCCTGTTTTTGTCTTTGTCTCTGTTTCCATCCCTGTCTTTCTTTTTCCAATCTGATTTTACTCCATATATTCACATTTTCTACAATATCCTAAGTGATTTATGGTTACTCAAGGTTGATGCTCTGAGCTCCTATTTGGACCTTTGTATACACAAATGGGCTTAGTCGACAAAGTGTGTCAATATTTTTAAGATCTACAACCAGTTTTTGGACTGTTCCCAATTTCTTTCATTGCAAAAGTGGAAAATACATTTTCCCTTATATTAGGTATTCCCCTGGGTCATATCATAAAATAAAGATATAATGCATGTGAACAAACAAAATGGAGAGATAATTCCCTTGGTCTGATGATCTCAGTCTAAGAATCCCAGAAATCTAAAGCTTTATTCAGCTATCACCTTGTACAGTAGTTAATTAGTCACCTCTCCCAAAATAGCAGTGTTTTATATAGCTTCTTGTCTTAGGGAGGGTGGGTGGTATGAGGTGGTTAATCCACATACACTGGAGGAACTCTGCTTTGGGTAATTTTCCTGACTCCTTCACCATGCTGTCCTCTGTGGACTTTTGATAGCTTAGGTAGGTGGTAGTGGTGGTGGAGAGGGGTTGTAAGAGGTGGTGAACTCCTCTTTATGCCAAGAACAACCCCATGCTCAGGTTTCTATGCTTCCAGAGAAGAAAGATGAAATAAGAGCAAAAGGATCCGAAATTTCACAAGAAGGGAGAATTGGGACCATTTTCTGGAGAAAGGCATATGAAAGAAAGTGTAGCTGATTTTAATGGGGATCCAGATTTGAGAATCAAGGTATGGGAGAAAGAATTGTCACCTTAACCTTCCTATTACTGCCCTTGATTTTAAGTTCTTTGATGCTTCTTCTTCCTATTTTCTCCATTTAAAGGCTTCACTTATTTTATAAAATTTTCACTTATTTTATTTTTGGCTTCACACACTGTATCATCCAGCATATAATTTGGTGAAACAATTTCAATGTGACCTCTAGTTACTAAGGATCTCTGTCTCTTTTGTGATAACTTATTCTGCTCATGTGACAAAACCAAACAACCAAGGAATAAACAAAAAATACACTATGTTAAAATTCTAATGTAGCATTCTTGAATGGTTTCACAAAGATACTCTTGCAGCTTTTTTCCAAGTTCATCATATCCACCTTCAGCAAAATTATCATAGTTTCTTAGAAACCTTTCTATTTATTCCTGCTGCTAATTATCTGTTTTAAATAGTTTGTTACAGGAGTTTTTGCAAAAAACCCTTTCCACCTACATTACTGAATTCATCATTTATAATTTTTCTGTTTATACTTTGTCACCATTCATTACAACTATATTTTTAATTCTCTTTCTACTATTTGATACAGTTGCTTTCTTATTAGTGTAAAGCACTGAACCCATGAATTTTCCTAATTTTTTTCCTTTTGTATCACTCTGTAGCATATGAAAGTTACCACCACTCTTTTTCATTCCTTTCTACCTTGTTTCCTGTTGCAACTCATGGAAGCTGAACTTTTAAAAACGCATGTAATAAAAAAAATAGTAATAGTAGTGATATAATAATGGTGATGGCAAATACATGTTATTCTTTAACAAGCCCTTCTTTCTCATGACTTCAAATTTTAAATGATTCCTAATTTTTTTCTTTTTGACTTTTCATGCCTATAATTTGTTATGATTTCTTAATGAATGAATGAGCCCTTCACTTTGCTAAATCTTTTCTGACACCTAACCTTGATATATTTGGTTCTTTCCCATTCTCATCAATACTACCCCTGCAAATTGTAGTAATAACCTGTGGATTCAAATTTTGACTCTTCCACTAGTAGCTGTGATATCCTGGGTAAGTCAAGTTATGTATGGGTTAAATGTTTGTGTGTGCATAATGGAGTATGCTTCTGAGAAAAATGATATGAGTTATTGTTTTAGATCATGAAAAAATAACCATAGTTGCATAATGCTATGAAAACTGCATGGAATTTGCATCAGAAGACCTGATTTTGGGTTCCCAACAAACTGGCTCTATGGTTTGGGGTAAATTGCCAATTTCTCTGAGCTTGAGATTCCTCATTTATAAAAAAAATAATTCTACCAACTGATATATTCCTGCCCTTCTCCGAACAGGTGGTTATGATCAAATATGAAGCCTTTGATACATATTGTGCTCTAAAATTCCATTATTACCTATTTTAGAAATCTTTAAAATCTGGTGAAAGCAAATCTCTATTTTCTTTGCCTTTAAGAAGGGTATGGGAGATCACTACTAATCTTTTCAAGGAGACTGGAAAACAGAAGATGCTTCTCTGTCTGTGTCTTTTTTCCTTTGAAGCCTTTTTGTTGTTTTCTTAGATTTCATCATTTTAAACCAAGAGCCTATATAAAATTTGCAATGAGGTTTCTATTTTCTTCAGCTGGGCATTTTTGGCAGGATTATTAGGTACTCTCTTGTTGGAAGTAGTTGGAAAATTTCTTAACACTCAGTTTGAATTAGAAAATATCTTTTATTCATGCTGGACTTAATGGAAAAAGACGTTAGGTTACAAAATTAGAAACTGTGACATATTACAGCCCTAAAGAAATGACTTTGCCTAAGGGAAATGTTATTAATCCAATTATCAAGAAATCTTTACTATTTGTTTCCCTCTTTGTGGCAGTTTGATGTTATTTATGAATTCCAAAATGAGATATTGATTATGTTTGTAAACTGGTCTGTTTCTCTGGGTATGATACCCTTTGATTGTATTAGATTCAGCTGAGACATCTGATTAAATTATGTTAAGATTAGGCCTTTGATTCAACTATGTCATTAGAGTGGACTCAGTGTTAAGTCCCAACCCACTTGGGTTGATAAAACAGACTCTTGCACAGAAGTAGGCACATAGAGAAGCAGATATGCAGGAAGAGAGAGTGCTCCATAGACACAGCCTGGGAAGAGAGATGAGCATGATGTCTACAGCTGACCTTGTGAAGAGACCAGAGCAGCTGAGCCTAGAAAGAAACAAGCCCTGGGGAGAGTGATGAGCCTTAAGCCAGCCTACAGGTGAGATTGGAAGAAGCTGGGACCACAGAGCCTTAAGAGGAAGAAGGAAGGCTGTCATCTTGCCATCAACACATGGCAACAGAGTTTGGTGACAAAGTACCTCTTATGGTACCTTGAGTGGGACTCTTTAGGACCTTGTGACTATAAGCTTCCACCCCAAATAAATACCTTTTATAAAAGCCAACAGTTCTCTTGTATCAGCATCCCTTTCGCTGACTAATACATTCTGTATTTTAGGAAACAAAGGAGACAGAAGAAATTGTCCTTATCCTCCTCAAACTTACAATATATTTGTGGAGAGAGAATCTATAAAAATGAAAACTTTGAAGGAAGATGATTAGTAGGAAAGGATTTTCTCTAATGAAGAAAGTACACTGTTCTATCTTCTCAGAATACCTTCTACTTTCCTCTCAGCTTATCAAATTCCTACTAATTTTCAAACCTCACACCAAACCCTTGAGCCTTTTTAAAGTTTTCTCTGAATTTCCCAGCAGAAACTTCTGTATCCTTAGTTGCCAACAACAAACACCTGGAACTTCTATGTTGTGAAATACAGTTTTCCAAATAAATTTTAAGTTTACTGACTTTGGGAGTGAGAGAAGGAAAAGATTATTATGACTTAGAACACCATGGGAAATTTTGAGAAAATGGGGTTTTTGTTAATATTTAAAGATTCCCAATGACTATAAAGGTTCAATTCTGCACTGTCCAATAAAGACCTACTAGCTAAGTGCTAGCATAACTGAGGAAGTAGATTTTTTAAAAAATTTCATCTAATTACATATGTGACTAGAGGTAACTGTATTGGCCTGAAAGTTTTAGAGTTTGGATTATATCTTCTCCCTTTATTATTTATCTATTATGTAGAATCCAAAGTCATATCTAGATTAAAAAAATAGTTTATCTGTTTATAAGTACTTGTGTGTCCTTCAGTGGATTGTTACCACCTCATTTGAATAAATGAGAACCTTGGATCAGATAATTTCTGGGGCATTAGTGGTAGTAGTTCTATGACAAATTTTAATCATCATGTGAAACTGAATGTATGTGTGCATGTAAATATAAACAAAATATTAAAGGCAAAAGGTTGGGATTGAATTTTTTCATAATGTTGGGTTTCTCATGCCCTCTCCTTTCAGAACCAAATCTCAGCTTTCTTATGCATTCATGTACTTTTATTTTATCAGCATTTTGTTTCCACTCCAAACTCCCTCTGGTCTCTGTTCTCAGCATAGCTTACTTTAGCAGCATGCTTAGATGTTGCATATTGAGGAGGGTTTGAGGCACAGATGTGTTTGAAGCACAGGTAGAGGATTGCAAGAATAGAGGAGACACAGATACCCAAGCAGTAACCAAATTTTTCATCACGGAACCACCAAAATTGCCATTGGATAGTTTGAAGCAGAGAAATGACTTAAAAGAGGCTAAAACCAATGGATGTAGGACAGGAAAAGGTTTTATGCCAAAGGTAAGGTTAGGTGTGCATTTCTTCATCTTCTGCTGTCTCTAGGAGCTTAAGACACCAATAGCTCTAGCCAGGTTTCAAAATCTTATGGACTGTGAGGAATCTGAAAGATAAATCAAATTGACTTTTTAAACTTTCTTTACTTCCCAGACCACCCCTTCCCACCTTGTACATCTTGGCCATATCCTGGCTGTCAACCGTCCTACTAGTTATTACCACTTATACTTTAATGCCCATTCATCATTCCCTATATTACTTTTCTCTTTGTCCTGTTACACTGCTGAGTCACTTATGTACCTTATAGAAGGTTCTATTATACTCACCCCTGCTCTGTGGCTTTGAGTGCATTGTAAATGTAATTGTTGGAAGTGATTTAGAATTACTATAATATGCATGGGATGAGGTGAGGTTAAGAGGAAAGACAACTTGAATGAATGAAGAATATTCCATGAGCAATTCAAGAAAAGAACCTGTGAGTTCTGGGAAATGGGTCATCTCCTCCTGTTTTTTCCTTTCTGTTTGATAATGTACTACCATTCCTGAACTTATCATTTGTGTCATGCACTTCTACTATGTTTTCATATTTGTTATCTTCTCCTCTTTATAGGCTGAAGATAATTTTGAGAGGCCATGGTGATAAGAAAATCACAAGTAGAAGTGACAGTTGATTCAGTTGACCCTGGTGGAAATTCATTGTTAAGGGACATATAATTTTGCAGTGAGAATATCCTTGAATAATTGATCATTATTATTGAAAATTAATAATTCTAGGACATTATTACCTTTCTTATTTTAGTTTTCTTTTTATTTTCTTTTACGTGGTAACATTGGAGGCGCTCGGCTGATAAATCATTGGATGGAGTGAATCACTCTGTGGTGTCAAAGTTTGAGTTCCTGGGAATATCCGATTCCAGGATATACAACTTCTCCTCTTTGTGTTCTCTATGTTTTATGTGGAATGCATCATTGCAAGCACCCTCATTGTTCTCACGGTGGCTTCTGGTCCTCATTTACACTCCCTGATGTTCTTTCTGTTGGCCAATCTTTCCTTCACTGACCTGAGTGTTCCTCGGTCATTTCTCCAAAGATGATTTATGACATTTTCAGAAAGCACAAAGTCATCTCCTTTGGAAGCTGAATCACTCAGATGTTCTTTCTCCACATCATTGGTAGCACAGAGATGGTGCTGCTCATCACCATGGCTTTTGACAGATACATTGCCATATGTAAGCCCCTCCACTACTTGATTATTATGAGCAGAAAAATGTGTAAATAAGTCTTTAAAAAAAATTATGGGAAGAAGCCACAAGTCAACACAACCCAGAGGAGAAAGGAGAAGATATCACCATGTGACAGAAAAACCAAGGAATCCCCAAATTGTCAGGCAGCCAGTAGTTACAGTCCCAGGAGGAAGCAAGACTTCTAGTCTTTGAAACCATAAGCCAATTAATTCCTATTCTTAAGTAAATCTATTGCATGATATTTTGTTTTTAGCTGGAAATTAATACTGTGTCTTCCTTAAAATCCTGAAGACATCCCTATTAAAAGTCTGATCGTGCTTAATTTTAGCATAGACTTACTGGTAACCTTGTGATAATATCAACAACTAGAAGATCTCCATGAAATAACTTCATATTAAGGCTGAATCCATCTAAGTTTCAGATTGACTTATCTTTAACTTTGCCTTAGTTTGTTCAATACCTTTTGAAAGAAGAAGTAAAGAAAGCACTAATTCTCACAGTAGCACTAACAAGAAAAAGGCAAATTATATTTATATTATGCCTATCCTGCCTGGTAAGAACCTAAGGATAGGGATCAAGATTTTTTCAAGATTTTAGGGCTATTAAGAGAATTGTTATATCACTTTTTGGTGGTGTCAAAACCAAATATTATTTTTCTCTTTGATATTACTTAAGGTATTTTATATTACAGTTTTGGATCTATGTTGTACATTCTTTAATATCCCCTTATATTTGGGGAAAGTCAATATTTTCTCACTTTTATTTGTAAGAATGATTAATATACATGCCATTCTCCATGGATTCATGGAAATTGAACAAATATTGATACAGTACACTTAACTTAAGTTGATACTTTATTTAAATTTCCTTAGTTTTTTAAAACAATATGTCCTTGTATTCCAGGATCCCATCCAGGATATCAGATTCTACCTAGTATTCATGTCCTGTAGGCTTTTCTTTGCTGTCACACTTTCTCAGGGTTTCCTTGTTTTTGATGACTTTAACTGTTTTGAGGAGCCGTGGTCAGATATTTTATAGAACATCCCTCAACTGGAATTTATCTGTTTTATCATTATTAGATTGCGATTGTGGGTTTTTGAGAGGAAAACCATAGATATAAAATACCTGTTTTGTTACTTCCAATCAAAAATACATATATCAACATAACTTTCTACTGAGCTATTATATTTAAATTGGTTTTTTGTATTCAACATATAGTTGGGTGTTATTTTTTTATCTACTCTAAGGATGCCTGTATTTTAATTCACATATTTAGACCATTCACATTTAAAGTGATTATTCATATAACTGGATTAATATGTATTATGTTTGTAACTTTTCTATTCCTTGCATTTATTCTTTTTTCTCTTCCTCTCTTCTTTTGCCTTCTCATGTTTCTTTTTCTTTTTTTTTTGTTTCATTTTGCCTTTTCATGTTTTAATTGAACATTTCACATGACTATTTTCTCTTCTCTCAGCATATCAATTACACTTCTTTTTAAAATTCTTTTAGTGTTTGTCCCTAGAATTTACAATATACAAATACAACTAATCTAATTATAATTTCAAATAACACTGTACTGTTGCACATGTAGTATAGATCTTAAGGCATTCTAATTTCTCCTTTCCATCTCTTATAATATTGTTCACATTCATTTCACTTACCAATATGCTATACAAATGAAATACATTTTACTATATTACTTTAGATAGTTATTTTTTAAGATCAATTAAGAGACAGAAAATTAAATAATTTGTTTTACCTTCATTCATTCCTTCTCTGAGGCTCATTCTTCCTTTCCATAATTCTGAGGTTATAACTTATATAGTTAGCAATTTCTTATCCCTGAAGAGCTTCTTTTACCATTTCTTACTGGGCTGATCAGCTCGTAATGAATTTCCTCAGTTTTCTCTTTATCTGCAGAAATCATATGTCTCCTTCACTGAGGATAATTTTGCTGGATATAGAATTTTACAATTCTTTATCTTTCAACAATATAGATATCCATTTCATTCTTCTCTTTCTTCTACAATTTAACACGAGAAGTCTGCTTTAATTCTTATTCTAATTCCTCTATTTTTCTTTATTAGAGAAGTTGTGGGTTTACAGAACAATCATGCATAAAATACAAGATTCACATTTACCACCCCACTATGAACACTCTGCATTGGTGTGGAATATTTGTTACAATTGATGATAGCCCATTATTATAATTGTACTGTTAATTAAAGCCCATGGTTTAATTTAGAGTTCACTGTGTAGTGTAGTTCATATTTTTGTTTTGTGTTTCTATTACCATATATATAATCTAACATCCCCTCATTTTTAACAGATTTATTGAGGTAAAATTTACATAACATCAACTTACTAATTTTCAGTATACAACTCAAGATTTTTAGCATGATTACAGAGTTGTGCAAGCACCATGACAATTCAAATATAGAAGATTACTACCACCCGAATAAAATTTTACACGCTCATTTGATATCACTTCCCATCTGTATTAGTCAGCCAAAGGGGTACTAATGAGAAATACCAGAAATGGGTTGGTCTTTATAAAGGGTATTTATTTGGGGTAGAAGTCCACAGTTACCAGGCCATAAGCATGTTTCTTCTCTCACCAAAGTCCATTGCCACATGTTGGAGCAAGACAGCTGCCGACATTTGCCAGGGTTCAGGCTTCTTGGTTTCCTCTATTCCCAGGGCTGCATTTCTCTTCGGGCTTAGCTTCTCTGTTTCCTTCACATGGTCAGCTGTAGACTATCAGGCGAACGGCTTGCTTCTCTTCTCCTGAGGCCTTCTCTCCAACATCGAAACTCCAATATCAAAATTACTCCCTCTGTCCTTTGCCTTGCCTTTTATACTTGATTCCCCCACCCACCAAGGGGTTGGGCTCAATGCCCTACTGATGTGGCCCAGTTAACGACCTAATCATAACTTAATCATGCCCAGATTAGCATACCAGTTTACAGGCATGATCCAATTATATTTTTGCAATTCATAATTACATCAAACTGCCCAATTGCAACAACATCCTATACCCAGCCCTTGGCAACCAATAGGCTGTCTTCTGTCTTTATTAATTTGCCTTTTCTGTACATTTCAAATAACAGGGATGAGGCAATAAATGATCTTTTGCATCTAGCTTCTCTCAATTATCATAATATTTTTGAGATTCATCCATGTTGTAGCACGAAGCAGCATTTTGTTCCTTATTACCGAATAGTATTCCATCATATGGATGAACATACTACATTTTGTTTATCCATTCACCAGTTGATGGACATCTGTGCTGCTTCTACTTTTTGGTTATTGTGAATAATGCTGCTTTAAGCATTCGTGTATAAATGTGTGTGGACATGTATTTTCATAGGTAGACACATAAAAATGAATTGTATGTTTAACATTTTCTAAAAAACTGTCAAACTATTTTCCAAAGCAGCTGTATTATTTTACATTCCCACCAGCATTGTATGAGGTTTCCAATTTCTTTACATCCTTGCCAACAATGATGGCTGTTCATCTTTTTTATTCTAACCATCCTTGTTGGTGTAAAGTGATATCTCATCATGGCTTTGATTTGCATTTCCTTAATGACTAATGATGTTGAGCATTTTTCATTTGTTTTTTTGTCTATCTGTATATATTCTTGGAAGGAACCATTTTTTAAGGGGTGATTTTTGTATGGCTGTTAGAAGATTGTGGTTAATTCTAATTGTAAGATATTTCATCTCCTCTTCCATGAAGATTTCCCTGATGGCTCCCATCTAAACTAGTCTCTCCTTTCTCTAATATTTTGAAGCATAATTCAGATTATATTATACCTAACATCCTCCAAATCTTCCCATGGAACTCAGAATGAACTCAAGCTTCTTGCGAACCAGCCTCATCTACCACCACAGTCTCCTTTATGCTCTTCCTCATTTACTAGAGCCACAGCAGCCCTGGTAAGTGCCACACTTATTCCTGTTTCAGGATATTTCACCTGCTGTTCCCTCTACCTAGAATTCTCTTCCCCTGGTCTTTACTGGATGAGATCCTTTCCATTGTTTGGGGCAGCCTGGCTTGCCTTACGGATTGTTCTCCCAGCTTCTGGTTTCTTATGACCCTCTTAGGTTTTCTCCAAAGCATTGATCACTACTGATATTATCTTAGTCAGGTGTTTGCTTGCTTTCTCACTTCCTCCCTCATGAAACCATCAGCTCCACAAAGGGCTGTCTTGGCCAGCACTGTGTCCCCACACCTGGTATCAGTATGGCTTGCAGAAGGTACTAGATAAATGACATTCAGATGGCCAGTTGAATGAGCCTGTGGAGTCTACTCATTTGTGATGCCCCCCACCATCCACTCATGTCTCTTCTGTGGCCTGGGCCTTGCCATCCATCACCAAGCAGAGTTAAGGAAAGACTCAAGGGCAGAGACAGCATTTTGTCCTCCAAGCCCAGGAGCACTCACTGGACACTTGCTAAAGCTTCTGTGGATTATGTTAGAGCTGCAGGCATTGGGGACATTGACAAACCAGGGCGAGGGAAGATTGGAAAAATGGAAGATATTTAGTCTCAAGAAGGGAATATTTAGGGGTTACAGAAAATACTGAAAAGGCTATTAGGTGAGAAGGATGCTATTTAATTGTGTGTGCTCTGAGAGCAGAACAAGGAGCAGTGGGCAGAATAAATGAGGAGGTGGATTTTAGCTCAGCTTGAGGAGAATTTTTCTGTTCACCTTGTCTAGCAGCAGAGTGGCTTTTCTTATGAGACCCTCCTGTCAGAGGGAGAATTCAAGCAGAGGCCAGATGATTACTCCTTTGGTCAAGAGGGTATATACAGGAGTAGGCTGCAACAGGTGGTTTGCAGGGCCTTTCCACTTCTGAGTTTCCGGGAATGTCTTTAACTGAAGGGTTATGTACTGTCTGCCCTGACTTTCAGGTATGACCTAGAATTTTGTTCTAGTGCTTCTAGAAAAAAGGGAAAGAGACATTTCTGATCTATATGTCCTTGAGGAATCAAGGTGTGGGGAGAAATGAGTAGTGTGCAAGTGCCAACCTGAGCACCAGGTGACAGGGAAAGAACAGAGTTAATGTCAGCAACCAGGGCAGAAAATTTTCTGTTCTCTTCCTGGTTTGTTTTCCAGAACCCCTGAGGGCAGGAACTTGTTAATTTCATTCACCCCTGCTTCCCTGGTGCCCACAACAGTGTCCAGCATTAATAGGTGATCAATACACACCTGACATCAAGGCTTGGCCTCAGGCATCTGGGCCCCTGAAGGGAAATTTCTGTCCACTTCTGGCTCTGTGATCTCAAGTCAGCTTCTTCACATCCCTGAGTCTCTGTCCTTGTCTCCTAGGTGGGAACAGTGACATGAGGGTGATGGTCATCCCTACCTACCGGTGGGCAGAAGTGGTGCCCAGATCTAGCTGTAGGCGTACTATTCTTTTTTTATAGATCATGAAAGAACATTCTAATATTTGTACTATTGACCACAGTTGTTATCCACGACAGGGTTCACTGTTATAGTCCTATGTTTTAGCCTCTAGCTTTTCTTCTAGTAACATACACAACCCAAAACTTACCCTTTCAATGGCACTCACATTCATAATTCATTGCTGTTAATTTCATTCACAATTATGTGAGACCATTACCTCTATCCATTTCCAAACATTTACAAACAACCCATTTAGGAATTTTGCACAAAATTTTTTCTAGCTTCCCATCCCCTATCCCCTTTCTATCTCCTGGTAACTTATATTCTGGATTCTAACTCTGTTAGTCTGATTATGGTAATCAGTCCATATTAGTGAGCTCATACAATATTTGTCTTTATGTGCCCAGCTTAATTCACTAAGTTATAATGTCCACAGTTTCATCCATATTTTCCCATGCATCAGGACTTCATCCCTTCTTACAGCTGAATAATAGTCCATTGTATGTGTATACCACATTTTGTTTACTTGTTCATTGATTGATGGACACTTGTGTGGCTTCTATCTTTTGGTAATTGTGAATAATGTCCCTACGAAAACTGGTGGGCAAAGGTCTGTTCACATCCCTGCTTTCAGTTCTTCTGGGTTTATACATAGTAGCAGGATTGCTGGGTCATACAGCACTTCTATACTTAGCTCCTGAGGATCCACATGTCTTCCACAATGGCTGTACCACTTTACATTCCCACTAGCAATGAATGAGTGTTCTGTCTCCACATCTTCTCCAACACGTGTAGTTTTCTGTGTTTTTAACAGTGGCCATTCTAGTAGGTTTGAAATGATATCTCATTGTGGTTTTGCTTTATATTTTCCTAATAGATAATGATGGTGAGCATCTTTTTAGCCATTTGTATTTCCTCTTTGGAATGATGTTTATTCAAGTCTTTTGCCCATTTTTTAATAGGGTTGTTTGTCTTTTATTGTTGAGTTGTATGATTTCTTTATATATTCTGGATATTCAACTCTTACCAGATATGTGGTTTCCAAATATTTTCTCCCTTTGAGTAGGCTGGCTTTTCACTTTCTTGATAAATGACACAAAAGTATTCAATATTGAAGCAGTCCCATTTATCTATTTTTCTTTTGTTTTTTGTGATTTGGGTGTAAATTCTAAGAAACCATTTTCTATCACAAGATCTTGAACCTGCTTCTCTACATTTTCTTCTAGGAGTTTTATGGTCCTGGCTCTTTTATTTAGGTCTTGATTAATTTTGAATTATTTTTTATATATGGTGTGAGATAGGCATCTTCTTTAATTCTTTTGGTTAGGATTTCCAGTTCACCAAACACCATTTGTTGAAGAGACTATTCTGTCCCAGTTGAGTGGACTTGGCAGCCTTGTAAAATATAAATTGGCCAGAGATGTGAGGATCTATTTGTGAACTCTCAATTAGATTTCATTCATCAATATATCTGCCTTTATACAAGTATCATGCTGTTTTTACCATTGTAGTTAAGTATATGCTTTAAAGTCAGGAGTGTGAGTTGTCTAAATATGTTCTATTTTTTTAAAAAAATACTTTTTGGCTATTTGGGATCCCATTACATTTCCAAATAAATTTAATAATTGGCTTTTCCATTTCTGTAAAGTAGGCTGTTGGCATTTTGATTGGGATTGCATTGAATTGGTGAATCAATTTGGGAAAACATCCTAACAATATTTAGTCTTCTATTCCATGAACCTGGAATGTCTTTGCATTTATTTAGGTCTTTGATTTATTTTACCAACGGATTGTAGTTTTCTGTGAAAGCTCCAGTACATCCTTGTGATTGGTTTTTTGAGGTCTTCTGTTTCTTCTAGAGTCAGTGCATGTTGCTCATGAGTTTCTAGGAAATTGTCTATTTCAACTAAATTGTCTAATTTACTGGCATACAATTGTTCATAGTGTTCTCTTATGATCCTTTTTATTTCTATGGGATCAGTAGTAATGTCTGTTCTCTCATTTATGGTTTTATTTATTTGCATCTTCTCTCATTTTTGCTTTGTCAGTCTAGCTAAGGGTTTATCAATTTTATTGATCATCATGAAGAACTATCTTTTGGTTTTGTTGATTCTGTTGTTTTCTGTTCTTAATTTCATTTATTTCTGCTCTAATCTTTGTTTCTTTCCTTCTGCTTTCTTTGGGATCAGTTTTCTGTTATTTTCTACTTCCTCCAGGTGTGCAATTAGGTCTTTGATTTTATCTCTTTCTTCCTTTTTAATGTAGGTGTTTGGGGCTATAAATTTCCCTCTCAGTGTTGCCTTTTCTGTATCTTCTAGTTTTTTTTTTTTTAAGGATATATTTATTTCAACAAATATGTTTGCAAGGGTATTGACATTCCAAAAAAACCCACTAGGACATAAAATTCTATTGTTATAAATTTATAGTGCACAGTAGGATTAAAAATGCATTAGAATATCAGCAAAAGGAAAGATTTGTTATTTTCCAATAACTTAAAATGTAACAAAACACAAACTATAATTAAGCCCTACATAATACAACCCTAATTAAATGATGTTTGTAATTTTGTTAGCATAGCTTAAAATAACAAGATTCCTGGCATCTGGGCTCTTGAATTCCATACTCAATACAAGAATTTCTATGGATCATTTCATTTAGCCTTTGCTTATGACTTATGCTATTCATATATGTCAAAGAAAGAAAGATCATCTTTTAGTAATTTGCTAAAAAATGAGACACTTCATAAAACTGTTATGTGGCTGACCTCTTCACAAGTGGAATAGGATTTACAATTTAGTTGCTTGCCTAATTTTTATGGGATATACATAATGTAGCTATACAGAATCAGTATATTCCTTAGAAGTTTATAGTTTTAGAAACTATGATAAGCAAATTTTTCTATTTAAATTCATATATCAAATAATAGGATATTTGAATTGTAGGTTAGTTGTTTGGTATAATGTGGAGTGTAGGTTGTCCTTGGTGTTAACTTGCCTAATCACATAGGCATTTTGTTGGTAGAAAAAAGTAGACCATGTACAGTCTTTATTTGTAGAAGCTTAGTAAGTTTCATTAGGTCAATGAATATGTTGTGTTATTTTCATTCATCTTGAGATGTTTACTGATTTCTCTTGCAATTTCGTTATTGACCCACTGATTAAGAGTGTATTGTTTAACCTCCATATATTTGTGAATTTTCCAGTTCTCCATTTTTTTCTTGATTTCCAGCTTCATTCCATTATTGTCAGAGAAAGTATTTTGTATAATTTCAATTTTTTGAGACCTGTCTTGTGACCCAACTTTGGTCTATCCTGGAGAATGATCTATAAGCACTTGGGAAGAATATAAATCCTACTGTATATGTCTGTCTAGTTCATTTATCATATTATTTAGTATATCTATTTCCTTATTGATTCTCTGTTTAGATATTCTATCTATTGATGACAGTGGTGTATTAAAGTGTCCAATTATTATTGTAGAGGTGCCTATTTCTCCCTTCAGTTTTTCCAGTGTTTACAACATGAGTTTTGAGGCCCTCTATTTAGGTGCATAAATATTTATGATTCTTATTTCTTCTTGGTGGATTGCTCCTTGTATTAGTCAGGGCTCTCTTGGGAAACAAAACTGACAGGAGATATCTTTAAATAGTATGAGATTATATAAAATCCTCTTACATGACTGTGGGGATGCACAAGTCCAAATTCTGCAGGTAGGTTGCAAACCAGGGGCTCCAATGAAGGTCCTTGCTGAGTTCCCAGGAGATGTTGGCTGTCCAAAGTTGAGCTATAAAATTCTCTTCAATGCTGAAATCAGTTCCCCTTTAAAGGCATTCAATTTATTGGATAAAATGTCACTCATGGCTGATGGCAATCCTCTTGGTTCATTGTAGATGTAATCAGCCATCTATGCAATCAACTCACTGATGATTAAAATCTATAAATGTCCTTGTATTATAATTAGCCCAATGCTTGCTTGACCAAACAACTGGGCACAATAACCATACCAAGTTGACACATTAGACTAACCATCACAGTCCACCCTTTCTCAACATGGCAGCCATACTCATTACTTTAAAACCATAATTAATCTCTAAATAGAAACAATAACAGACATACATATACATATATTACTGCCTAATAATGTTCAACTGTCCTGCGTTCAGTCAGAGACACAATAATTCCCAAAAGAACAGGGTGCAAGTCCTTGGGAAATATTCACTCTTTAAATTGGCATCCTTAAATATTTAGACATGAACAATACAACTTATGTCATGTGATAAGGGAAAAAGTTAGGGGAGGAAACTGAGATATCCATTTTATGTACATATACAATCATACTCAAAACAAGGAAGAAATATCCATGACAGTCCTCATTTCTATAACTAGTCATGTGAAAATATTTGTGGTTCATTTTTAATGGGAAACTAGACTTAAGAATCAAAGTATGGGAAAAAGAATTATCACACTAACCTTTCAATTACTGCTCCTGATATTAAGATCTCTGATGTTTTTTCTTCCTATTTTCTCCATTTGAAGGCAATACTTATTTTATAAAATTTTCAGTTATTTTATTTTTGTGTTCACCTGCTGTATCAGCCATCATTTAATTTGGTGAAACAATTTCAATGTGACCTTTAGGCACCAAGATCTCTGTCTCTTTTGTGGTTTGCCATTCTGCTCATATGGCAAAAACAAACAAACAAACAAACAAACAAACAAAAAACAAAAAATCCACCACATTAAAATTCTAAGTATTGGAGCATTTCTGAATGGTTTTGCAATTATACTTCTTGTAGCTTTTCTTCAAATCCATAATATTCATCTTCTAAAAGATTATCACAGTTGCTTGGAAACCTATTTATTGCAATATTAATAACAGTTTTTGTGTGTGCAAAAATCCTACATTACTGAATTTATTGTTTGTAATCTTGTTGTCTACACCATCTCACCATTCATTACTTAGTATATTTTAATTTTTTTTCCTCTACTATTTCATTTCAATTGCTCTCTTTTTCAGTGTCACAGCACTGAAACTATGTCTTTTTAAAAATCTTTCCCTTTTGGCTCCTCTGTAACATATGAAAGTTACCATGGCTCCTTACTTTTTGCCATTGCTTTCTTCTTTGTATCCTGTTGCAGTACTTGGAAGGGAAGTTGAATTTTTTAAAGAAGGTAATATATAAAAGTAAAGATAGTAGTGATATAAAAATGATGATGGCAAATGCTATATATTTGCTCCTTCAACCATGTATTTTTTTACATAACTCTTAAAAATCTAATTACATGTTCTTTACAAAGTCTTTCTTCCTCATGACTTCAAACGTTAAATGATTCCCAATTTTTCTCCAGGTCTGAGTTTTCTTACCTATCATTTTCAGGGCTTTTTAATGAATAATGACACCCTGAATTTGCTAAATCTTTTCTGACACCAAAAAGTTTGATGTATTTTGGTTCTATCCCCTTCTCCTCAGTACCATCCCCTCCAAATTGTAGTAATGACCTGTGTGTTTAAATTTTGGTCTTCCACTAGTAGCTGAGAGATCATGGGTAAATCAAGTTATGTATAGGTTAAATGTGTTTATGTGTATAATGGACTATGCTTTTGAGTTTAATGGTATGAGTTATTATTTTATATCATGAAAAAAAATACCAACATAGTTGCATGATGTTGTGTAAACTGTACCGAATTTGCATCCCAAGACCTGATTTTTGGTTCCACACTAACCAGCTCTTATGTTTTGGAGTAAGTTGTCAAATTCTCAGAGTTCAGAATCCCCCATCAATAAATGAAAATTATTCTACAATCTGAAATATTCCCACTCTTTGTCCCCAAACATCTGATTATGAGGATCAAATATATTAAAGCATTTGGAATATATTGTGCCAGTTCTCAAATTCCATTATTACCTATTTCTGAAATCTTTAAAATCTTGTGAAAGTACATCTATATTTCCTTCTCTGCCTTTAAGAACAGTACGAGAGATCACTACAAATCATTTCATGGCGTCTGGAGAATAGAAGCTGCCTCTCCCTCCATCTCTCTCAATTTTTTTCTTTAAAGACTTTTTGTTGTTTAAACCAAGGGCCTATATAAAATTCATGAGGAGGTTATTTTTGTTCTTCATCTGGGAATATTTAGCAGGATTATCAGGTATTTTTATTTGAAGTGGTTGGAAAATGTGTTACCACTTAGTTTGTATGTGGAAACTTCCTTTTGCTCAACTTAATGGAAAAAGATATTAGTTTACAATAAAAGGAACTGTGGAAAATTATGGCCCTGAAGAAATTTGTCTCAGTGTAGTGCTATTAATTCAATAATCAAGAAATCTTTACTATTTATTTAACTCTGTATACCAGGAAACAAAAATGATAGCAGAAATTGTTATTATCCTCCTCAAACTTACAATATATTTGTGGAGAGTGAATCTATTAAAAATGAAAGCATTGAAGAAAGGTGATTAGTAGCAAAGGATTTTCTATAATGAGGAAAGCACATGATTCTATTTTCTCAGAGTACCTTCTACTTTCCTCTCAGTTTAACAAGTTCCTACTAATTTTTCAAAGCTTACTCCAAACCCTTGTGCCTTTTTTAACCTTTGTCTGAATTTCCCAGCAGAAACTTGCCTGTCCTTCCTTGACAACAGCAATCTGGAACTTCTATGGTGCAAAATATTGTGGTTTATTTGTTATGTGGGGATTTATTATTTTTCCAATTAAATTTTAAGTTTACTTGCTTTAGGAGTGAGAGAGAGAATAGAATATCATGACCTAGAACACTAGGGAAATTTTCAAGGAGGAAATGGAGTTTTTGTTAACTTTTAAATATTTCTAATGACTGAAAATGTTCAATGTAGCATTTTCCAATGAGTACCTACTAGCCATATGCTAGTATAACTGAGGAAACAGACTTTTTAATTTCATCTAATAATACATATGACTAGAGGTTACTGTATTGGACTAAAAGTTTTAGAGTTTGGATTATCTCTTCTTTATTATTTTTCTAATATGTAGAAACCAAAGCCATATATTTTCTTCTTAAGTGGATCAAAAAAACCTAATTTCTCTGTAAGTAGTTGTGTCCCTCACTGGATCTCTACTTTCTCTTTGTAAATGAGAAATTTGGACTAGAAAACTTCTGGGGTATTTGTGTGTTAGGAGTTTTTTGACAAAATTATTCATCATGTAAAACTCAAGTGTGTATGTGTGTGTGTGTGTGTGTGTGTGTTTATGTGTATGCCTGTAAATGCAGACAAAATTTTAAGGGGCAAAATGTTGGGTTTTAAAAATAATGCTGGGTTTCTCATGCCCTCATCTTTCAGTACATCTTTCTTATGCATTCATGTATTTTTATTTTACCAGCATTTTATTGTTTCCAATCCCACCTCCCTCTTTTCTCAACGCACTTTACCTTTAGCAGTATGGTCACATGTTGTGTATGAATGAGGGACTGAGACACTGATATGTGTTTGACACACCATTAGAAGATTTCATCTTCAATGTGGTAACATGTATTCTTACAAGAATAGGGAAGAATCAGCGACATTCATGTAGTAATTGAGGAGTAGGGTCAAGGAACAGTTAGAATTTGCATTGCATGGCTTGAAGCAGAGAATGACATAAAAGAGGCTAAAACCAATGGATGTAGGACAGGAGTAGGTCAATTGTTATATGCCAACTACGGGGTTAGTAGTATGTATATTTTCATCTCCAGCAATCTCTTGAAACTTACTGTTCCAGTAGCTCTATCCAGGATTCACAAATTTAGGATCATGAAGCAGTTGAACAGATAAATCCACTACTTTGTTAACCACCTTGATTTCCTAGACAACCAGTTCCCAAGTTGCACACCTTGGCCATATCCTGGCTCTCAAGCATCCTACTAGTTACTCCCACTTATATGTTAATGCCCATACATCGCTCTCTATTTTACCCTTATCTTGGTCCTGGCATACTATTGAGTCACCTGTGTGCTCTATTTCAGGTTCTGTTATACTCACTTCTGCTTTGTGGGCTTTGGATGAATTGTTAATGTAAATGTTTTGTAGTGATGTGAGAATGACTGTAACAGTCATATTATGTGCAGGAAATGATGAGAGGTTAGGAGGAGAGACAACTTGAATGGCTAAAGAATATTCCATGAGCAACTCAAGAATAGAACCTGTGAGTTCTGGGAAATGAGGCCATCTTCACCTGTTCTTTTCTATTTTATAATGCACTACGTTCCCTGATCTTATTATGTGTCATGCACATCTACTATGTTTCCATATTTGTTATCTTATCCTGTTTATAGGTTGAAAATAATTCTGAGAGGCCATGGTTATTGGAAAATTACATGTGGAACTGACTTATCTGAGTCAGGTGATCATGGGGGAAATTCATTATTTTATGAATATAGGGCCCTGAGCCTGAATTGGGGGACATATAATTTTGCAGAGTGAATATCCTTGAATAATTAATCATTTTAATTCTAGGACATTACTACCACTCTTATTTCAGTTTCCTTTTTAATTTCTTTTATGTGGTAACAGTGGAGGCACTCCAGCTGATAAATCAATGGATGGAAGAAATCACTTGTGGTGTCATAGTTTGTGTTCCTGGGGCTTTCCAATGTCTGGAAGATCCCACTTTTCCTCTTTGTGTACTCCTCCATATTTTATGTGGCAAGCATGATGGCAAACTCTCTCATTGTGCTCACAGTGGCTGCTGACCCTCATTTACACTCCCCAATGTACTTTCTGTTGGCCAATCTCTCCATCATTGACCTGGGTATTTCTTCTGTCCTTACTCCCAAGATGATTTATGACATTTTCAGAAAGCACAAAGTCACCTCCTTTGGAGGCTGCATTACTCAGATCTTCTTCATTCACACTATCGGTAGTGTAGAGATGGTGCTGCTCACAGCCATGGCCTTTGACAGA
>JAQZBX010042239.1:0-22086 GCA_029593785.1 Cabassous unicinctus | reverse complement strand
AAAAAATTAAAAATAAAAATTCTTGATTAAGCTTCCATTAAGTGGAATGGAGGTCAAGGAAAATTTACCAAAGATTTTATTGTCTATTATGCATTTAAAAACTAAATTACATGTAATTAGCATAGACAGAGTTTTGTAAGATAGAAGCAAATTAACTTAGCTAGCTTCCCACTTCTCCAGATGTAACAAGAAATTCCAACCAGATGTGGTTGGCACCTTAGTAGGTCTGGTTAGGCAGGGGACAAAAGCTGAGTGTGCAAGATGCAGTCTGAGTTTTAAGGGTCAGGTAACTGGTAACTTGTGAGAGAAGGCAGGAAGCTGAAATCCAGATCAGACCATATCCATGGAATTTGCAGGTCTCGGTAATCAGGAGAAAGCCAAAGCAGAGGCAGAGCAGGAATCAGACAAGGAAGGCTGGAGCAGACATTTTTCTTAGTTAAGGAATAGAGAAGTTAAGGGAGTTAGATGCAGTCTGAGTGTTGAACTGAAGCAGCAAAGTAAGACCTCTCCCAACACAGTGCATATCTTTTCTAATCATTTCCATAGTCTCACTAGGCCTGGATCATAGGAGTGAAAGTGAGGCAGTGGCAGCCAGAGAGAAAGTCAAGTGCATTTGGTATATGTCAGAACTGGGAACTGGATATGATGGGAGAAGGCTGGACTTGGAGAATAAACAATTTTTTGGAGAAGAACCCAGCAGCTGGGGAAGTTCAAAAAGATGGCAGAGCCTGCTTAACAGGGGAGTTGGCAACAGGGAGAAGCAGACAGGTGGTTGGCATTTAGGAGGACCAGAGGTGAGCAACAGGTGGCTTTCTGGCAGGTGGGCAGAGCACAGGATGAAGGCACGCTGGCAGTAGCAAGTAGGGTCTCAGCCATGAGGAAGGGGCCCAGATCAACTTTTGTCTTTTAAACAACTGGGATTGATGGTTAGGAAACTAGGCCAGAAATGAGAAGGACAAGGACCTCATTCCTATATCCAAGGCACAAAATTGGGCTTAAGCACTATGAAACAAGAGAAATAATTATTTAATATCATACATGTACCAGAAAGAAAGCAAACTTGATGTAAGTTCTCAGCACTAGGGATACTTGAATTTCTTATGTCTCGGGACCAAAGAGAGCACAGAGACACAGCAAGGATGTACATTTCGGTTGTGAGGGTTTATGGCAGTGAGGATGGGAAAAAAAAGTTAAGAGAACCCAGGTCCAGAGTTAGAAGATGCAGTAAGTAGGGACCCTGACAACACTCACAGATCTAAACAGAGGTGGAATAGGAACGAGGGCCAGGAGAACATCCTTACAGCTCCTTCTGCAAACTAATGGTGTCCTTCATACTTCTGGATCCGAGGTTTTTTGCAGTAGAGGAAGTGGAATACCCAGAACTTTATAAAAGCATGTACTAAATATTCAGGTTCCCAAAACTGTTTCCCATTTGGTACTCTATATTTAATGGTGGAGTAGATTGTTTTAAAACATATCCTCAAACTCTTTCATATTCCTATCAAGAGATGATAACTAATTCCTCTTCCCGTGAATATGGTGGCTTTAGGGACTCTCTTCTAGAGAATAGATTGTCTGAGGCTGGGTTGGACTAGGCAATAGAATAAGACAGAAAATTTCTCCTGACTCTTGTAACTCTTGTTTTTAGAGCTCAGCCTCCACACTGTGGAGGCCACGTCACATGGAGAGGCAACATGCAGTCGTTCAATGAGCAGAACCCACTGAGGTCCAGGTGACAGTCAGAATCAACAATCAGATATATAAGCAAGGAAGTCTTTGAGATGATGCAGACCCAGCCGCCATCTGAATTCAATCACAGGTGATACCCTTGTGTCCTTACTGCTTAGCTAAATCCAGTCAACCCCTGAAACCAGGAGATGATAAGAAGGAGGAAGAAGTAGTAGAGGGTAAATGGTTGGTGTTTTACACCACTACATTTGGGGTAGTGTGTTACACAGATTTTGGTACCTGAAACTGGAGTGCTACTGTAGCTAAAGCTAAAACATGTGGCATTGGCTTCAGGATTGGACTATGGGCATGTGCTGGAAAAGGCCTACAGAGGCTGTTGGTAAGGATTGAAAGAATAGTGTAGCAGTCTGACATTGGTTATGAATTCCAAAAATAGATATTGGATTATGTTTGTAAACTGGTCTTTTCCTCTGGGTGTAGTAGAGTGTATTGGATTCAAAGATTTTACTTTTGCTTGATTAAATAATGATTAAGGCTTTGATTGGGCCATGTCAGTAGGATGTTGAGTCCCTGCCCCTTTGGTGGGTGGGCACTCAGAGAGAAACCGCACCACAGAGAAGGGAGGTTGGCGTTTTTGAGCTGGAGCCCGGGAAGTAAGCACACAGAGGAGCAGAGCAGCTGAGCCTGGAGAGAATCGAGCCCCGGGGAGAAAGACAGAGCCAGTCCCCTGAGAGTCTACAGCTAGCCTTGTAGACAGAGCAGGGCAGCTAGCCCAGACAGAAACAAGCCCCAGGAAGAGAGGAACCCAGGAAGCTTGAACTCTTCGCAGCCATTGGCAGCCATCTTGCCCCAACACATGGCAACAAACTTTGGTGAGGGAAGTAACTTATGCTTTATGGCCTGGTAACTGTTAGCTTCTACCCCAAATAAATACCCTTTATAAAAGCCAACAGATTTCTGGTATTTTGTTTTAGCACCCCTTTGGCTGACTAATAAATATAGTGAGGAAAAAGTTATTGGAAGCTGAAGGAAAGGAGACTTTTGTTACATAGTGGCAGAAATTTTAGCAATACTTTTGCTTGCAGTAATATGAAAAATAGGAATGTATCAGATGAACTGAATGATTTACCTAAAGAGATTTCCAGGTGGAAATGTTGAAGGTTCCTCATAGCATCTTCTACCTATCTAAATAAAATGAAAGATAAGAGAGACAAGTTAAACGATAAACTGTTAACTATACTATAAATGAATCAGAACATGTTGGGTTCAAAAATAAAACCTTTTCTCACTCCTAGCCTCTCCAAATGGCAAACAATTATTCTTACCTTTTCTGAATTATAAAGGGATAGTATTCAATCTTTCTTAAGTATGATGATAGCAGATTTTCCTTAGATGTCCTTTATCAGGTTGAGAATGTTCCCTTCTATTTCTAGTATAGAAAAATTTTATTGTGAATGGATGTTGAATTTTGTTGAATGCTTTCTGCCTGCATTTACTGAGATAATTATGGATTTTTTTTTTTTTTTTGCCTTTTGGAGGGGCATTGTTTGTTTTGGTACTTTAAAGATGTTTTATAAACATCTGTTTTTCCCTCTGTGCTTCATTTTGGAGGGTTTTTATTCTATGTCTTCAAGTTCATGAATATTTTCTTCTGCAGTGTCTAATCTGCTGGTAATTCCATGTAGTCCATTTTTATTTCAAGTATTTTATTTCTAGCCATTCTATTTGATGCTATTTTATATCTTACATTTCTCTCACCATGTTAACTTATGTCTTGTACCATCTTGACCATATGAAGCATATTTATAAGTGTTTTAATGTCCTGCTTGCTAATTTAATAATCTCTGAGTGTCTATTTATTGATTTTCTCCCTGATTATGGGTCATATATTCTGGCCTCTTTACCTGTCTAGTAATTTTTTATTGGATGCCAGACATTGCAGTTTAGTTTATTTATTAGATGTTGCATTTTATTGCTGTCTATTGCATAGTTTTGAACTTTTTATGGGCATACAGTTAATTTACTTGGAATATGTTTGATCATTTTTGAGGCTTGCTTTCAAGTGATTAAAATGTTAAAGTGATTCCAAAGCATCCCTTAGACTTAGACTAACTTAGTTTCTTTATCAAGGTTCTAACCTTGAGAAGACTCTACACGATGTCCTGTGTATTATATGTTCTTTCTGCTGTGGCTGGTGGGAACATGAATTCTTCTAAACTCTGTGTGAGCTCCAGAAACTTTTTGGCCTCCAGCCTCCTGGTGGTTCTTTCCTTGGTATAAGATAGCCTGCCTTACCAATTCAGACGTTAGTACACAACCAAAGATTCGAGGGGCTCTTTCTTCTAATCTACTGATTTCTCTCAGTATACTTCTCTCTTCTTTGAAATTCTGTGCCAAAAAAATTCCACATTCTTTGGTCTTCCCAAACTCTAATTTCTGTTTCTTTTACTCTGCCAAATTGGCAGAATCTGTTTTAATTTCTGCTTATTGCACTATGGTCTTAAAGCCACCTCTTTTCTCCTTTTTGAGGAAGCATAGTCTACAGTGCCTATTATCCAATGTCTGAAAACTGTTGTTTTATTTATGTTGTCTAATTGTTAAAGGTGAAAAAGAAAATCTGTTAACTGTCACTCTTCAAGAAGCAGAAGTGCTGGTCCCCTTCATTGCATTACTTTATCAGCTTAGAACTTCTTCACTGCGCCGTTAAGGTAAAACGGATGCAGTATGGAATTTGAATCCTTGAGTGTCCCTTTATTCTAATCAAGTCCAAGTATAGGACACATTATATGTAGTTTGGTTAATGGAGAAGTTTCTAGCTGCAGGTGTAGAACTAAGAACTGTACTTTTTCTTTTACATAAGAATCCAAAATGTACGTATGGAAGAAAAAACACAAACAAACAAAATGCTACTTCCCATCCTCCCTGGTTCTTGGGGGATAAAAAAAAGCCAAAAAAGAAGTAAGTATTATGGTTTTTAACCACTTCATGTAGACCACTGAGCACTCTTACATCAAAGAATCAGATAGGCATGTTCCAAAATATCGTAGGTTCCTGAATAAACTGAAGCTTACCTTTTCTCTGCTGGGAAAGAACAGCAATTCCATTAGCAGATTTCAGCAAGTGTAAAAACTGGAGAGAAAACTGTTGCCTCAGGCAATTGCCATGAAATGGCCATAAAACAGACGCTTTTACAAGACAGGCGAGCTATAGCCCTGAATCTTATTGCGGTAGCTAGACATTTGGATGTTGGGCTACCATGACATGAGTAATGACCAGTTTTTAAAAACCACTGTTAAAGTCAATCACTTTCTTACATTCCAAATAGCATTTGTGCCTACATTCAGAATGTTATTCTATAAATAAATTGTTTCCGTCTGTTTTCGTTTAAAATATAAACATTTGAACTAATATTTGACAAAATCTGGTGACCAAAGGGAGATGACTCATTTACAACACAGAAAGCAACAGTGGACATATAGGTTGAGGAATTCACAGGTGGTGCATCACCGCCATCCTGCCTTAAACAGAAATGCCTAAATTCCCATTCCAGTGAGTACAATGCAGACATTAGAATCCCATCCCATAGGAGCCTATTTGCTGTAGGATTTTCCTGGGATACTTGTCTTCAACTTTCACCCACAGGTTGTACTACAAGGTACCTATTTATTTCCAGTATGTAGTGATTTCCTTTGTTGCTTTTGAAATTAGCTATGCAATTTAACATTAAAATAGGTTTTCAGAATTTCTATATGTTTGGAGTGGGGGTAGAAGTGGGGAGCTATTTTTCTCCATACTCAGACTGTAATCTTAACACACAGTACAAATTTCATTTTGTTAAAGTGTGAATCAGATCATGTCACTCCCTTGTTTAACATCCTCCAGTACATCCATGTTGATTAAAATCTATACTTCTTATCATAATAATCTGGCATATGCCTAGATCTCCATGATCTTATATATGGTTTTTCCTTACTGGTGTTTCTCTGGTAGCACCAAAAACAGTGCCTTGAACATAGCAGGCAATTAATATTGTCTTTTTAAATTGAGGTACAATTTACATATAGTGAACACTCAGTTCTTAAACGTATTTTCAGTTTTATGAATATATATCAAGATAGAGAACACTGTCACCACCATCACCAATCAGTTCCCCCATGCCCCTTTCCATCAATTTCCCATGCCAAAGCAACTAGTAATGTGATATCTGTCACCACAGCTTCATTTTTTCTATTCTAGAATTTCATATAAATAATATAGGATGTACTTTGGGGTTTGATTTCTATCACTGAGCATTATATTTTTAAAAATTTTTATCCATGTTATTGCATGTATCAGCAGATCTTTTCTTTTTATTACAGAGTATTGTCCCATTATATGGATAAAGTAGTTCAGTTATCCATTCTTTTATTAAAGGACATCAAGATTGCTTCCAGTTTGGGGCTATGATGAATAAAGCTGATATGGATTTTTTTTTTGGTACACAGCTTCTTGTGGACAAATATTTTCATTTCCCTTAAATCAATACCTAGGCATGGAATTGGTGGGTCACTTAGTATATGTCTGTTTAACTTTTTTTAAATTGACAAATTTTGCAAAGTGGAGGTACCATTTTACATTTATACCACCAATACATGAAAGTTTCAGTTGGTCTACATCCTCTCTAAAACTTGATCTCACTGTTTTTTTATTTGATAACTCGCCATTCTGCTACATGTGTAGGAGTATTACCTGGTGTATTTAATTTGCATTTCCCTGAAGAGTAAAGATTTTCATGTGCTTATCAGTCATTTATATATCTTCTTTTGTGAAGGATCTGCTTATGTCTTTTGCCAATTTTTAGTTAGGTTGTTTGTCTTTTGTTATTGAATTGAATTGTTCTTAATATATTCTGATTACAGTATCATTGTCAGATACATGCTTTACAAATATTTTCTTCCTGTGAGAAACTTGTCTTTTTATTTTCCTGATGGTGATTTTGATGAGAAATATTTAATGTTGACAAAATCCAAGTTATAACTTTTTCTTTTATGGTTTTTGGGGTTTTTGTGTGTCTTCTCTAAGAAATCCTTGTATAATCCATGGTTGTGAAGATAATTTTTATATTTTCCTCTCATGTCTTTATGGTTTCAAATTTTGTGTTTTGATCTATGATTCATCTCAAACTGATTTTTCCATGTGGCTTTAAGTAGAGTTAGATGTTGTATTTTTCTTTTTTCTTTTTCTTTTTTTCTTTTTGTTGGTTTGTTTGTATGTCTGTTTACTTTGGGGTGTCTAGTTTTTCCAATACCATTTGTTGAAGAGATTTTTCCATTTCTTAGTATTTTGCTTTGGTATCCTTAGCAAAGATCTTTTGATCCTATATCTGTGACTCTGCTTTGAACTCTATATTCTATTACACTGATATATTTGTCTATCCTCACCATTGCCATACTGCTTGCTTACTGTTGGTTCATAGTAAGTAAATCTTGAGGTCAGATAAGATAAATCCTCAAACTTTATTCTTCTTTATCAAGATTGTTTTGGCTAGTTTTGGTCCTGTGATTTTCCAAATGAATTTTAAAGTTATATTACCAATTTCTAAAAAAAGGAGGATCCTAGGATTTTGTTTGTGATTGCTCTGAAATATAGATCAATTTAGGAAAAATGGACAACTTAATAATATTGGATCCTCAGATCAATGAACATAGTATATCTCTTCATTTAACTAGGTTTACTTTTACTTTCTCCCCATAATGTTTAGTGTATAGTTCCTTCATATTTTACATTAGATTTATACCTAAATATTGAGGTTTTTAATGAAATTTTAAGTTGTTTTAAATGTTTTAATCATCTCATTTTTCATCATCATTATATAGAAATATAATTGAGTTTTGTATTTTGACTTCATATTTTGAGACATTACTATATTCATTTATTAGTTTGATTAGTTTATGTGTAGACTCCTTTGAATTTTTTCACATATACCATCATGTTACCTGTATGTTATCTCCTTGATTTATATTTACTTTTCCTGCTTGTTGCATTGTCTAAGACCTCAAGTTCAATACATAGGAAGAAATCATTCAATATAATTTTAACGCTCATATCACATGTGGTTTTCTGTGTAGAGGCAATTTGTCAAGTTGAGGAAGTTCTCTCTATTGTTAACTTGCTCAAAATTTATGGTATGAATGGGTGTTGAATTGATCATATGGTTTTTCTTTTTGAATTTGTTAATATGCTTAAACACATTATTGATTTTGAGATGTTAAACTAATCTTGTATTACTGGTATAAACTAAAATTGATCATGATATATTACCTTTTTAATATACTGATGGATTCAATTTATTAAAAATTTGATAATAATTTTTTCCTATTATTCATGTGAGATAGTCCCATGCCAAACCATGAGAAAATCATAGGAAATTTTCTTTTCTTGTCAAGATCTTGTCTCAGTTTTGTATAAGGAATATAGTGGCTTAAAATATGTATTAGAATTGTTCTTTCTTCCACTACTTTCTAACAGAACTTGTTTATAATTGGTATAATTTCTTCTTTAATGACAGAAATTACCAGTGAAGTCAGTTTATCTTCCTGTTTTAAGTGAATTTCTTATAATCAGCACATATTTATTATTCAGATAACCCCTTTCTTTTCAATGTTTAGCCCATTTAGATTTACTATATTAATTAATATATCTATATTAAAATGTACCATCTTGACATTTGGCTTTTATTTGTCTTATCTTCTCTTTATGTCCCTTACTCTCCTTTTCTTCCCTTCTAAACTGTGGGTAAATTTTTAAATAGTATTTATGTTACCTCCTCTAATGAATTTTTAGTTATACCCATTTGTGTGTTTATTCTGTTGGTTTGCATATTACAAATGCATCTCCAGCTAATCACATTCTATATTCAAGAAATATTTTATGTTATAAAATTGAGAAATTTACAATAATAATACATCTAATTACTATACTCCCATATTTTGTGTTTTCATTGTCTTATATTTTAGTTTAATGTTCACTTTAAAACTCTCATACTCATTAAAAAAATTTTTTTTTAAGATTTATTTCATTTATTTATTTCTCCTCCCACCTCGTTGTTTTGCACTTGCTGTCTGCTCTCTGTGTGTTCTTCTGTGCCTGCTTGTCTTCTCTTTAGGCAGCACTGGGAACCGATCTTGGCACCTTCTGGAGTGGAGAGAGGTGTTCAATCTCTTGCACCACCTCAGCTCCCTGGTCTGCTGCGTCTCTTATTGTCTCTCCTCTGTGTCTCTTTTTGTTGCATCATCTTGCTGCGCCAGCTCTCTGCTCAGGCCAGCACTCCTGCGCGGGCCAGCTCTCCTGCGTGGGCCAGCACTCCTGTGGGGACAGGCACTCTGTGTGGACCAGCATTCCGCGTGGGCCAGCTCTCCGCTCAGGCCAGCTTGCCTTTCACCAGGAGGCCCCAGGAATCAAACCTTGGACCTCCTATGTGGTAGACAGGAGCCCAATTGCTTGACTCACATCCATTTCCCTAAATTGTTTATAAATTATTTTTACTTTAAACAAACACTAGTCTTTAAGGAGACTTAATTATATATATGTATAAAAGCAGGAATAATTTTTTAAAGATATTTTATGTTTACTGACTTATCAACTCTTCCTGGTCTTCTTCAATCTTTCTTTAGAATCAAGTTACTAACTAATATCATGTTCCTTCAGCCTTTAAAACTTCTTTATGCATTTATTGTAGTGTAGGTTTGCTAGAGATAAATTCTGTCATTTCTGTCTTAAATGTATTTATTATTATTCATTGTTAAAGGATATTTTAAAGAATTAGATTTTCAGTTGAGATGTTTTCTGTTTGTTTTTGTTTGTGTGTATTCCAGCCATTTAAAGCTGTCTTCCCATTGTCTTCTGGCCTCCAATGTTTCTGAAAGCAATCTAGGTGTAATTTTATGGTTGTTTCCCTTTATGTAACATTTCCTTTTTCTTTGTTGCCTTCAAGGTTTTCTCCTTGTCTTTGAATTTTAGCCATTTTACTGGGAATTGTATATGTTTGTTTTTCTTTGTGTTTATCCTGCTTTGGGTTCTCTGCAATTCTTCCATCTGTGATTTATTATATGGAAAATCTTGGCCTTTACCTCCACATATTTTTTTCTGCCCCATTCATTTTCTCTTCTATATCTGAGACTCTTATTACATGTATGTTTGACTATTTGATAATTATCTGCAGATCTTGAATTCTCTGGGCTGATTTTTTTCACTCTTCTCTCTCTTTGTATTTCAGTTTATATAGTTTTCTATTGGCCTACTTCCAGTTAACTGATTCTTTTCTTTGCTATGTTCAGTCTGCTGATATATCCACAGAATGTTTTTTTTTTTTTAATTTCTGATATAGTATTTCATTCCTAGCATTTCCATTTGTCTCTTTTTTAAAGCTTCCTCTTTCTGCTGAAATTTCCCATCTGTCATACATGTTTTCCATCTTTTCTACTATATACTTTCTCATATTAATCATAGTTACTTTAAAGTCTCTATCTGATAGGTCCAACATCTAACTCATCTCTTGGTATAGTTCTATAGTCTGTTTTATCTCTTGGCAATGGCCCCTGCATTTTTTGTGGGTGCCCTAGTTTTTAATTAATCCTGGCTATTCTACACAAAATAGTAGAGACTGGAGTAAACAATACTTATGCCTAGAAATGGGCCTGATGTTTCTCTTAGTCCATTTGTGTGGGGAACTGAGTCAGTCTAGTGTATAGTTGACTAGTTTGGGGATTTGTCATGGCTATAGTTACCTACAGAGCCCTTCTTACTTTAAATTCCTCCAGTGTGAACTGCCACTAGCATGGCTTGGTGTGAAGCCTGAATGTCAAGGTTTCTCTCAGTATTGCTGCTCTGCTTTCAGGTTTTACCAGTCCCTGTACACCTGCATCACAGAAGGCATCTATGTCTATGCTCTTACCTCTTCTCCATTTGTATACTGCCCTTGCTTGTAATCAGATTAGAGGTTTTTGGTGGGGCTAGGGAGACTTTTCTGGTTCTCTGTGTTGTTCTCTATGTGTCTGAGACTCAGGAATGGGAGTTTTTCACTATTCTTTCCTCTTACCAAATGGCAAAAAAAACCCTGTCTCCTACTCAGTTCAGGGCCCAGAGCCAAACTCTGCTTTGTGTCCTTAGGGTGTCTTGGTATCAGCAAGCTCCTGTTCCTCCTCTAGAAGTAGTAGACCTCAATATCTTATCCATGTAGGTTTGAGTAGGGTTTCTGCCCCTTCCCCAGCAGCATCTGGCCTTTGCCTGGTATAAAGGCAAGAACCAGGGTACAAGATGGTTTTCTGTCCCTTCCCTGGCAGCAGATTGCTTTCACCTTGTATCAGTAAAATACTTGGTATATGGATGAGTTTCTCACCTGTCTACCTTCAGAGCCGTCTGTATTCATGTGGGGTCCAGAGTATAAATGTTCTTCCTCAGGTTTTCTTCCTATCTCCTTAAACCTAAGTGGGCCCTGCACTCCTGAGCCACAGAGAAGGATTCTCTCATGTCTCATTCTTTGCTCCCCAGCTTTCTCATAGGCACCTGATATAGGCCTGCACTGACTTCCCTTATTTTTGGGATTCCAGGACTTCTAAACTGCCATGCTAGCCCATACTCAATCCTTAATAAATCATTAAAATTACAATTATTTTCCTTTTACCCACTTTCATGACAACCATCTCTTCCTTCTGTGCTACACCAAAGATGAAGCCGTTTATGCATCTTATATCTCCTCAAAGGGGCTTATCATTCTTTAGATTTCGGTTCATTTCATTACTGTATTCGTCAGCCAAAGGGGTGCTGATGCAAAATACCAGAAATTGATTGGCCTTTATAAAGGGTATTTATTTGGGGTAGAAGCTTACAGTTACCAGGCCATAAAGCATAAGTTTCTTCCCTCACCAAAGTCTGTTGCTACGTGTTGGAGCAAGATGGCTGCCAACGTCTGCCAGGGTTCAAGCTTCTTGGGTTCCTCTCTTTCCGGGGCTGCGTTTCTCTCTGGGCTTAGCAACTCCGTTTCCTCCACAAGATGAGCTGTAGACTATGAGTCTTTCTAGGCTTTGCTTCTCTCCACAAGGCCAGCTGTGAACTCTCAGGCGAATGGCTCGTCTCTATCCCGGGGCCTTCTCTCCTTCCTCACCAGAACTCCAACATCAAAACTGCTCCAACACTGTCCTTTGCTGTGTCTTTTATCTTCAATTCCCTCACCCACCAAGGGGTGGGGCTCAACGCCCTACTGACGTGGCCTAGTTAAGGCCCTAATCATAACTTAATCATGCCCTGATTAGCAGACCAGTTTACAAGCATGATCCAATATCTATTTTTGGAATTCATAATTACATCAAACTGCCAAACTGCTACAGTTACCTTGTGATAACAGCCCACCATTTGGGCTTAAAAATTATGAAATATTTCATTGCAGAATAATGAATATTTCATTTTCATAACTTGGATATCCTAAGTGAAGTAAAAGTCCTTGGTTCTTCCTTTTTAGTAAATAAAAAGAAATTTAAAGACAACAAATAAATCAGGTCATTGTTATGTCCAAAGGGATATTGTCAATCAGAAAGACTGTGGAGCATGAAAAGAGGAGAGACAGAGAGTATATTTGGCAGTGTCCATCCAAGCACTGTCCAGTTGAGTGAAACTATAGACTGAGTTTCAGAATTTCAATTTCCCATTGTTAAACATGTCCGAAAGGTTATTCTTAACTAAAGAATATCACTTAAGAAAAACTTAGTATCTTTGTGTTCAAAGTGGGCTAGTAGGCAGGCCAGATCTGGGTGCCATGAGCCAGAGCCATAAATGGAATGTATTCTTAGCTTTGATCTGGACATAAACCTGGAGAATAGCATGGGAAGCAACCTGATAAGGGTATGAAAGTTCTTGGTGGTTCTTGGAGAGATTCATTCCTGAGGAAAGCTCATAGAATGGCATGGTTGCATCGGGAAAAGTTCAAGGAGACCAGGTAGTAGAGAAGTTTTCTCCAACTACTTCAACAGATAACTGGTGACTTGCCTGTTGCCTGCCTATGGGATCAGAGGCTGTCCACCAATTTTAGTACTGCCACTGACTGCTTCAGGAAACCTAAGGAACAGTTAAAGGAAATTTGCACCATAGTTAAGGGTTCACAGCAGTCAGAGGGAAGAACAAACAATAATTAGGACTGCTGCTAGAAAGATAGAATACAACTGTAAAAGGAAATGATAAAAATAGTAAGAGTACTTAAGGAGATAAAATACAGAAAAATTAAAAGAGATCTTTAGGGAAAAGACAACCTGCTATTCAAACTAAAAAGATCTGTAAGTAAATTGAAAGAGAGAATGTGAATTCTGAGACTCAAATAAGTGCAAGAAATATCTCAAATATAGAGCAAAAATAGAAAGATGAAAATCATTAGATGATAGACTGTGATTAACAATACAATTATAAGAATATTCTTTTATGAAGTATAACAAATGTAAAATACTAATGCATGATGTTAACAGTAGGGTGGTTTATGGAAAAAATACACCAAATGTAAGCTATTGACTATAATTAGCAGTGATATCTGGATAATATTCTTTCTTCACTTGCAACAAATATTCCACAACAGTGCAAGGTGTTGGTGGTGGGGTGATATATGGGAAACCTGGATGTTATGCATGGTTGTTCTGTAAGCTCACAACTTTTCTAATAAAAATATCATTAGAGGAAAGACTAAGGTAAATATAGATTCAGGAGACCTAACATGAAAATGATTGAATTCCTAGAAAGGGAAAAAGAAATAGAAGAATGAGAATATTTAATAAAATAATAAAAGAATTATCTAAAGCAGAAGAAAGGCATGTTTACAGAAAAGGCTTTTCGTGTTCCAGGAAGGAATGATGAAAAATATATGCAACTGCAAATTTCTTATAGTCTTGCACTAAGAGAAAAATCTTTAAAAGCTTCTAAACAAAATGAAGAAATTACTTGGAAGGGAAAAAAAATATCAGGCTCTCATTGTACTTATCATTTGAAACAATGAATGCTGAAAGGTTGGGAATAATATTTATGAAATTACTGGGAGAAGAAGGAATGCAATCCAAGAATGTCAAAACTGCATTCACTGTCAGGGTGAGACAAGATATTTGTATGCATGTGAAGTTATAAAATTAAGATATTAATTAGAGAATGGTTTTGATGCCATACCCCAAAATGCAGTAGTCCACAAAAGATAGAAATTTATTTATCTCATGTAACAGTCCAGAGCAGAGAGCATGTTTCAGAAGGGTCCATGCTAATTCAAGGGCCGAGGTTCTTCCCAGCCCAATGCTCTGCCCTTCTGTCAGGCAGGTAGGGTTTCATGACCTTTATGGTATTGACCTCTGGCAGACTGGTGAAGCCCATGGGCCCATCTCAAACATATCTTCTAAATGCATAAAACAAATTACATAGGGTTACAGAAACGAAATTCAATATGGCTACCAAAGTATTTATTAATCAAATTTGTGATAAAATTATAGATGTACCTTTTTATAACTAAATTAAATAAAAAACTCTGGCAGTGGGTCTAATAATTACCATAGTTTCAAAGTAGTGATGAGTGTAACCATGCCCTAATGAGGCATTTATTGCTGTTTCCATTTTGCCAATTTGGAAACCAAGTTTTGAGGGATTAAATAACTCACACAAGGGTTGTAATCAGTGGAGCCAGGATTACGGCCTGGCCAGTCTGGTACAAAGTCTGTGTTCTTAACCACGATATAACTAAGAGAAATTGGAAGATAAAGTGAATAACAATATTAATGAATTTTTAAAAAACAGATTGGATAAGTAAATATCAAAACAGGTATTTGAAAAGACCCATGAGAGATAAACAAGTTAACCCAATGAAGGAAAAAATAGAGAAAATAAGACTAGGAATGAGAAAATGAGACCTAGCTGCAGGTCTAAGTAGGAATGATGAACAGCACATGTTTTCCTGGCTGCCCCGCAACCTCAATGAATTACCAGGCAAAGCCGTCCTGGGAGGCACGTAAGCGCAAGTTGAAGGTCTAGAAGCCAAGGACTTGCTTAGGGCAGAAGTGAGCAAGTAGGGTTCTCCAGGGCAAGTGAACTAGGGCCAGGATGCTAGACGGGCAGGCAAAACCACCAAAGTGAGTCTAATGGCAGGGCAAGAAGTGCTGTCCACTGGCGGCTGCCACCAGGGAGAGTCAGGGGATGGCCTGTGATGCCAGGCCCCAGGCAGAGCAGGAAAGAAACAAAGCAAGCATCACAGCTATTTCCTTGACTGTAAAATAACCTCGTGTGTGTGTGTGTGTGTGTGTGTGTGTACATGAACAACATGATTTCCGATGACTTAATAATTTTATCTAGACTGAGTAGTTATATCTTTCCACTCAAAATCTGATACAACAGTGACTTTATAAAATGGTGAAACTAAACCAAAGACCCGAGTCATCAACAGCAACCACAGAATAATGGGTATTTAACTTTAACTTAAATGTGTCCACAATGTTTTCCAGAGGTACTTTTGTTTATTTTTATACATCTTTAAGGGCATTTTTTTTCAAAGACCAGTCCAGTTTCTTTTCAAAAATAGTACTTCCATTGCAAAAGAATCAGTATGTTCAATTACAGCAGGTTAATACATTTTAAATAATATAGTTATTTGTTCCATGAAAAGTCATGTTCACTCATTAAAAAAATATAGAAGGCTACTAATTCTAAATAAAACTTTATGGTTTTGATTAACATTTGGATTGTTAAATTTTAAAACAATGTATGTTTATTGAGCTGAATTTTTGTTAATTCCATTTTTTACAATCAAAGTAAGTATATTTAAATCTAGGATTTCTTAAAACTAAAATCTTACCTCACCATCAAATTGGTGGAGTAAGTATATATCTCAGTCGAAATACAATGTCTGTTAATGCTAAAGCAAACAATTAGGTCTTCAAACTTGTCCATTCATACCTAGCAGGCCAATTGTCCTATCCAACTTGTCTCAGCGATAAAATATTCAATGAAGCATCACGTTTAATAGACATATTAAAGCAAATAGGAAGTAGATGATAAACTTTATATAAAGGTCAGGTTTGACTTAATTTAAATGTTTAAGGCTTTCAAAATTTCTGCCCATTTTGTTTACTCAACTTAGTCTGCTTTCTCCCTAGGAATATACATGTAACATGCACAGAGATGCTTCTTAATAAAATACCATAATCACAAAAATCACAGTCCAGGAGAAAGCAAAAGAGAGTATAAATTGTGGTTTAGCTAAGACACTCATCTTTTTCTCAAACTTATTTCTAAAAGTGCTTCTTGTGCCAGCCACTGCCATTAGCTGCTCATGCAATTCATCTTACTCTCCGAATCTTCTATAGTAGCTATTCCAGACCCTTGCACATAGTAGGCCCCCAGCAATTGTTTACTGATCTGCTGATGAAGGCTAATGAGATTTGCATCCTGTGATGATGCTTCTTGGGAGGCAGCTGCAGTTAGTCATCATTTGAATCTTTATTTCTGCAGAAGTAGCTTCATCCACAATTTACTCCAAATCATTAAAGACTTTTAAAAATTTTATTTCTTTAGTTATTATTTTTCAATAAATATAGACTTGACATAATTTAAGAAGAATTTTGACCTTGAAATCATACCACCTTAACCCTCCAACCCCAAAGCTTGATGGCGGTGCTAAATGTCACACTCCAGCTGACTTAAGATATATATGAAACAATACTTGGTAAAGCACTCTATGTTTCAGTATTTAATAATCTGCAATACAGAATCAAAGAAAATTGCCAGTGCTACTAATTTACTAACTTAATTTGGAACAAAGGAAATGAACATTTATAAATGCTAGTTTTCAATATACTTTGCTTTTCTCTCATAGCATTAGACTAGGAAGATGTAAGACTTGTAATCCCAAATACCACTGCACACAAATTCCCATAAATATTAAAGAGAACTAAACAACAATGGAAAGGGGCTATGGGGAAGTGATAAATAAAAGAGACCATCAAGAATATGTTGAGAAAGAAAAAAGTTACGTGTTGCTATGTACCCAGAAACATAAGGAAAAGTGAGAATTTTAGCCCATGAAACTGGGACTAGTAGCAGGTAAAACTGGAAGCTGAAAATATTATTATGTCTGTAAACATTTTCCCTGTCTTTTCTTCCTCTTACCCCACTCCAAACACCCAGAATCCCAGAAAAAGAATTTTGATTGGACAAAATCAGTACTTAATACATGAAAAGCACCAGAGGTTCTGAATCACAGGTACCTTTTTGCTCCATTAAGGGAAACTTCGTAAATGTTTAATGATAACTAATGTGATTACTAGTCTTCATTTCCTCTCTTTGGTAACTTGTCCTAGGCTAACCCTTTTCGGTTTAAGTCAATATTATCAAGTATGCCTAGTTGGTAATTATTTTTTATAGAACTTCCAAAGCAACTGAAATATCCATTTTCCTTTTTTCATTTTAAAAATTTATGGTTTGGGGGAAATTAGGGTATGAGTTCAGTTTTGCTATTCCGCGATCTGAATTTACATGAAAAACTTTTGTCAGTGCAGAGCTCTGTGCAGAGAGGAACGTAATGGAGAGAAATGTAAAATTCATTCTAAAGAATCTGTTAGAATAAGAGAAATAAGGTACCATGTACCTTTTCACCATGCCCCCAAGTTTTTTATATGTATTTTATGACTAACTTTGATTGTCCCTGCATTTTACAGAGAAGTTGTGAGCTAAACATAAAAATGTACACATTTCTCTTCTGTTCTTGTAATGACTTCTGTCTAGAAAATGCACTCATCAATAAAAAGGAACTAACATTCGCCTCCTCCCAAAGGCCATCTGGGGATAATGAATTTACCTTTCTTAAAAGGTCTGTGAAATACTAATATACATAGACTTTTTGTAAATTGCTATTTTTAGTGTAAACTCAGAAGTCTCATCGTCGATACATGGCCTCATGGCAACCTCCTCTTGGCTAAGGCTCAGCAATTCCTACAGACGAGGATCATTGCAGACATCTGATTTCTAAATTTTTGAGCTAAAGAGAGGAGTATACTAGGGCCATGTTTCTCTGGGCACTTGTTTATCTTGGGTTCAATTGGTGTGTTACAGAAATATATTAGACCCTCAATCCCAGGAGGAAACTGAAACTGTGAGAAAGACAAAATCTGGCTGACCTTCTGCAAAAACAACCAGCCAACCCTGCTGAGAGGCAGCAGCAGCAAAACCAGAGCGCAGGGCTATTGAGGTTTTGTCTTGGAGGATGACAATTCTTTAAAAAATGTCTAACTATGGAAGGAATAACTCAGCCTCACCCTCCCATTTCATCTGCATGAGGCAGATAACAAATGACAACGTGGAATCTATAGGGGTAATGGTGCCAATGGAAGATCAAGATTATACATGATACTTGCTAAATTCGTTATGCCCCATTAGTGTTGTGGCTTATTGCAGAGAGCTCCACAGTTCCCAGGCATTCCCTCCGGGCTCTCCTGATGGATAACGTAAGTGAAAAAGGAAAAGGCACCAATGGCACCGTGCTCACTCCACATTTGTCGGGGCCGTAGTTAGCTGCATCAGGTACGCGCTGCCTTTCCTATCACCGGCACGTATTGATATGAATTGGTAGTCACACTCACTTAGCGCTACTCTATTTTCCACAATGGTGCTTTCTCAAAGAGACACCCAAACCAAACTTTCTAAAGGAAGAGTTAGATTCTCCAATAGGAAAATGCCATTTGGTTAAATAGTCAGTGGTCTTTGAGATCTTTAATTGGAAGAAACAATGTGTACATAGGCTAAGTTTTTGAAGTTATTTTAAAAGCAGGGGTGGGGGCATTCTAATTCCAAAGACAATTCCCAAGTTGGCAAAACATTAAATATATATATATATATTTTTTACTTTTTTAACAAATAAAACATTAAATATTTAAATTTTCATTTTCAAGGTAATTAAGAATTAGAAACAAGTTAACTAGTGTATTAGTCGGCCAAAGGGGTGCTGATGCAAAATACCAGAAATCTGTTGGCTTTTTATAAAAGGTATTTATTTGGGGTAGAAGCCCACAGTTACCAGGCCATAAAGCATAAGTTACTTCCCTCACCAAAGTCTATTGCCACATGTTGTGGCAAGATGGCTGCCAACGTCTGCCAGGGTCCAGGCTTCCTGGGTTCGTCTCTTCCCGGGGCTTGCTTGTCTCTGGGCTTAGCTCCTCTGCTATCTCCGCAAGGCCACCTGTAGACTATGAGTCTCTCTAGGCTTTGCCTCTCTCTGCAAGGCCAGCTGTAGACTATCAGGCGAATGGTTCTGTCTCCCCTGGGCTTCTGCATGTCTAAGAGCCGTCTCTATTCCCGTGTGTTCTTCTCCTGTGTGTTCACTTCCGGGGCTCCAGCTCAACACTCAGCATCAGAACTCCAAACTCTGTCCTTTGCCATGTCTTTTATCTGTGAGTCCCCACCCACCAAGGGGTGGGGACTCAATGCCCTACTGACGTGGCCCAATCAAAGCCCTCATCATAATTTAATTAAGTAAAAGTAAAACCTCTGAATCCAATACACTCTAATACACCCAGAGGAAAAGACCAGTTTACAAACATAATCCAATATTTCTTTTTGGAATTTATCAATAATATGAAACTGCTACATCTGGCTTTCTAATCCCGAAGAGATGAACTTGGTTTAGGATCTGGGTGTCCCTCACCTTCCCCCGTCAGGGTCTCAGCCTGATGCTGCGCTGGAAGGCATGCCCCCCCACACCTGCTGGGAGTGTGTCACCTGGGTCTAGATTACACCCAACACTGACGTACTCCACTTTCTCCACATTCTTGCGAAGTAAGTGCCTGCTTTTCTTTTGGATAATAAGGTACATGTTTGTGTTCATATAGAACAAAGGAAGAGATGGTGGGTATTAACAATTGCAACATCAAGAGCTTTCTGAGCATTTTAACCACCTAGAAAATGGAAAAGAGGATGGGGCACTGAAATAAAGAAGATAATTATCTCTAATGAGATGTTTGGCAACCCATTTTTACCTTTGATTAGTTCTACCTAGCTCCTGAGTTATTCTACCCAATGCCCAGTACACATATTACTTCCACTTAACCTAGGGGAAAAAAATGATGACCCCATTTCTCAAATACTCACATATTAATCGTGGATATTTTTCTTGGGAATATGTTGTGGCTGATGTACTCTAAATCTGGTTTTCTCTTTAAACATATTTTTAAAACATATGGCTTAACCTCTATACTATTAGCTTAAGTCTTTCAGAAAAACAATATATATCTAGAACACAGCTGATAAGTAATCATGTGAGTTCCTATGGAGACCAACTTACGTTAGTGTAAACTAGTGGTTTTCAACTTTGGCTGAAATTAGGAGCACCCGTGGAGCTTGAACTGCATTAATGCCCAGGTGTGCCCTCTCATCTCAAATAATTGGTTTTGAATGAGGCCTAGAAAACTCCACAGTCACTTGTAAGGTACAACACAATTGATAACCATTGGTATAAACCAAATACCTAACAGAAGTACAGATACTTAAAGGGCATTTCATTCAAAAAGCAAAGATGGAAAGTTCACCTTTGAAGAAAAACCACATTATTGGAAAAGAGACATTTGAGGGCATTCAATGCCAATGATTACTCTATTTTTGTACATGGATAGGAAAAAAAGAAATTTAGGAATAAAATGGGGGGGGGGGACAATATTTTTTTTTTGGCGGATAATAGCTGCACTGTTGTTATTGGGTTATTGAAGGATTAACAACGATGACTGCAAACTCTTAGTAAGGGTTCAATAAATGCTAGTGATTGTTGTTATTGTGTGAGTAAATTTTGATATAATAAATGCTCAATACTTTGGAGTTAAAGTGCTGCCTGGGAGACAGCAGCCAGTGGGAAAGGAAGACCCGGCTCTGCCAAATGGTCTTATAACACCTGAGCCTTCTTCAGATTCCATAGGTAAGAAGACAGTTTGGAAAATTGTGGTTTTAAGACCAACATAGCATAACCACAAAAAATATATATCTTAGAAAAGGGAGACGTTTTCCACTAGAGATGAACACTAAAGCAGGATTTTTAATGCTAGACATGGAAGGAACCTCCAAGGTCCCCCTGCCTGATTCACAGAATATCAGAACTTGAGTTGGAACCTGTGATACCTTTCCTCTGAAGACACTAAGGAATATAGAAATTAAGCAGATATAATCAAGTTAATAAGCTACTTAGAGAAAGAGCAAGGCTTAGGCACCCAGGTCTTCCAAATGTGATACAGAGCTTGAGAGGTTTTATACTAATTCAGACATTTAACAAACAGCTACACAAACAGTGTGGGCACCTACTAATTGTGTGAGGTCCTGAGAACACAAGATCGACAAGCAGTTAAAATGTTGTGCTGTGACCTTCACGTTTTTTTTGGCAGTGACTCTCAGAAAGAAGAGCATTAACCATAGCAAACCAATGTTTGTGTTTAACCAAAGCCAAAGTTTCACAAAGCCATACTCATATTTTCTTTCTCATTCTATTCATTCTCTTTCCATTCCATTCGGTTCCTCTTCATCCTGTCATATCCTATTTTATAATTTACCAAATTGACTTTGTGTCTCAATAATAGGTCACGGCGGGTGGTCTCAAAAGTGACTGGGGTCCTGACTGGTAGAAACAGCTCAGCCAGTGATAACAGCATACTGTAAAGGGCTCTGTACACTGCACAGGACAGAGGAGGGCAGGGGGCTCCGGTACAGGGCTGTGCACTGGAATAGAGAATGTGCGAGGTAAGCACGGAAAGAGAAATAGGGTAATCTAGGTGATTAGGAGTAGAAATGCTTCACTGAGAGGCTTGGACAAGTGTCAGTGCAAGGAGGCTCAGTATATAATTATTAGAGAACTGCAAGAAGTTTGGCCTGTTTGAAGCTAACAGCATTGTGTGGGTGAGGGGCAGAAGCAAAACTACATGGTATCTAGCTTATGAAGATTCACTGCTGAATCAAGAAGTTTATCCTGAAGAGTCGTGAATGATTTTAAGCAGGGGACAGACGCAGTCCGTCTCTGTTTTCGGAAGATAGGACTCTCCAGTGACGCTGTTAGAACTCAGAACCAGCCATCTTCCAACTCCTCTGTTGCAATTACCCTTAGAGTTTATTTAATAAGCCTCAAAAATATATTAATCTCATCGCATTCTAGTCGCACCTTGACTGTGGATGATTTTAGGCTGTTTCTAAGATTAAATCCACTCAAAGTTTTAAAGATGTGTCACCTCTGAGGACAATCACACTAACGAAGATGTTTATGTGGGAGGGTGTGGGAGGTGTGGGGACTGGGGCAGATGGGAATCCCTATATTTTTTGTGTAACATTTATGTAATCTAAGTATCTTTTAAAAAATAAAAAAATATATGTTATTAAAAAAAAAAAAAA